>VDFB02347148.1:0-77935 GCA_007258455.2 Sequoia sempervirens
GAGACAACCACAAAGGGTACCCAAATGCTCTGAAAGAAAGCCCCAAAAGAGCTAGAGCATCACAAGAGGCCAAAGAAACTCTTCTTCTAGTAGGAAACACCAAGATACCATCATAAATTCTTTCCTCAACAACTGAGAGACCCCACAATGGGCACCCAAAAGCTCTGAAAGAGATCCCAAAGCCAAGAATCTCAGAAGAGAGACAGGGCATCTGCAAGCCATGAAAAGAATGACCCATTCCCAGCATAGCAACATAAAACCCAACAAATAATTCTTCCATAGAAAAATCTAGCCGATGCAGGTCAGAACCAAGGCTAACTAGGACCAGAGCCACAACGTCCTCATCTCCAGAGAACCCAACGAAATAGTAGTAGCTGCTCCTCATCCTTCCTTCAACCTTCCTCATCCTCATACCATTTTCCAAGACCCAAGATATCCCAAACTCCTACTCCAAATTGCAATCCAAGAGTCCACCAACATAGAAAGCAACCCAGAAGAGAAAAAAGGGCCATTCTGCTCCAACCCAAAGCTAAGAAAAGAAAAGAAGGAACACAGCAACGCACCTCTAATGCAATAGGCTCGGCCAAAAAATAAAGGAAAGAAAACTGGATCCATCCATCCTCAACCGCAGCGACCAAAAAAACCCTCGGTGCAGCTAAAACTCCATCACTCTTACTCCCGCTAGCAGCAAAGAGGAACATGCCCAATAGACTTTCTGCCAGTAAAGGGAAGGACACCGTAAGCCAACCAAATGCCTCCCTCCATCCTCCACCATCATCATCATCCAAATTTGAGTCTACATCGCCTCCAGACTTAGAGAGTTTCAAATGGGAACTACTCCCACCCACGCCCACACCTGTGCTAATTGTTGCTTCGTATCAATGCACTTATTTAATATAGTGTCATTTAAATAAAGATGCAGTATGTTCATGTAATTTAAGATGTTTAGATTTGTATTTCTTATAACACTTGCAACTAAGAACTTACTACATACACACATGCAAGTGAGACATATTACTAAATATAGAATGGATTCACTCAAATAATTTTATGATATGATCTCATACTTTATTTTATATGCACTATTGTAGTGGGAGGCTATGCATTTGTAAATTAGAGCCTTGATCCTAATGGGATCAAGAACTTGAGTTTTAAATCCAAAATATAAATACATATGCAATCCAAAAGGGCTACTACATAATGGGAATGAAGACAACAAGGACTATATTATACATTCACGCATATAAGTTAGAATCTAAATCTATCAATCATAACATCATAAATTTATAGAATCAAACATTGCATATACTTTAGTAATATATGTGCAAGAAAAATATTTTCTACTATAGTAAGTAGATTTTAGGGTTGAAGGGTAGGTTATTGATGTAGAGCAAGGTGATATTTGCTTCAACCAATCAGGTTTAACTAGTATTCAAACTCTCAAACCCAATCTAGGGATACTTCCTTCACAATCTCACCAATTTGCTTGTAGGTCAACAAACCCACTTCTTCTCTTATATATTTTAGAGGTCATTAAGGGACTTGAATCCAACACTTTTAGAGACCCATTTGTCTCCCATTTAGCATATCAACCTAGTGCAATAGGTTTTTTTGAAACATCTTGCACAAAACCTCCCTACAGTGTTGATTCTAGGCCAAATTAGGCCTCCCTTCCAAAGGGGGTACTCAAAACCCTTCACACCAAACTTGAAAATCTTCACCAACAAATCCATCACAAAAATCACAATTCTACCATTAGTTTCCACAAATCACTCCAATTTTCTATTGTCCCAAGTAAAAACCAGTAATTTCAAGCCTAACAATCAAACTTGCTAGACTAGGGCACGTGCTAAAACCCTCCAAACACTATCACCCTACCCTAAAAATAATAAAATATTAAAGAACACTACTAAAAGTCCCATTCCACCAAACTACAAAATTTTCCTACTAAAAAATGGCCTATTTTGACATGATTTTATTCAAAACCCTAGCAAACCCTATCAAACTGTGCAACCTTTAGAAAATTGGCTTTATCTCCTGCAAATTTGAATGAAAAACACTCCAAATGGATTCAAATTAGGGATAATATAGAGATACACCACTTCACATTTATTTCACATGATTATCTCACTATATAGAGCCATACAGAGTTTGAAAGTGTGAAAGAACACATAAAATCACACAAAAGCAAAGCAATAATGCTTTATTTTTGTAAATATTCAAGAAACCGGCCCGATCCGATTGGACGACAGTGAAATTGATGTCTCATTTCTCATACGAGAATGCTTTCCTTCGAGAAAGAGCTGCGTCTGGTTCGCAAATGGGAGGGCGGAAAGACAAAAGTCACATTTACTTACGAGTTATAGCCCGATCAAACCGTCAAAAGCTGGAATCCAGGGGGTATCAGGAGAAATTAAGAAAAAATGATTGTTTTCTATAAATCGGCGGAAGTAAAATCCCGAAGAGCTTCGTTAAGAACCCGATTCAGCAGCGTTAGTTTGGTATTCAATCGACATCAGACTAACGAAATTTATCGTGATCAAAGTTTCATGTTGACTTGGTGGACTTGAAGGTACAGTGATGACATCATCATCCGTACAGCTGACGTCAGCATGCGGTACGAAATCTGAAATGGACCAATCAGAAGTTGACACGTGGTTGTCCGTACGGTCCGTACATGTCGACGTGGCGTGCTGATGTGGCAGGTGACGTCAGCAAGGTCGACGAATCGGGCATTGACATGTGTCCTCCGTATACATAGTCAGCATTTGTGTGGCAGCCTAGTCACACAGTCCAGTCAGCATATGGGTGGCAGTATAGTCAGTAGATAAGATGACGTGGCGGTCTCGGCGAATTATCTACTGACATGTGGCATCCGAGTCATCGACGGGTGGCAGTGTTGTTTCGTTATCAGGCAGTCAGGTGTTGCCGCGTGGTAGTTTCCTTGTGCAGCTTGTTTTACCCCCTCTGTCCGCATCGGAAAGTTTGTTTTATTCAACAAAAATCTCCAACGGGTTTTGAACCCGTAACCTCTACATAACCGCAACCGTCGCTAGCCGTTGCACCAAATCAGCGGCTCTAACAAATTGTGGGGAGCGATTCATTTTGTTGATTGTAATTTAGCAAATGGCTATTAAAAGCCGACGGCCGGGTTTGAACCCGCAACCGTCGGCCTAACAAAATAATTGCCCACCAACAAGCCGTCGACTGTCTTCACATATATTATATGCATCGGTTGTGTTTGTTAGTTATTTCAACCCGAATGCCTTATAAAAATAAAAACAAACTCCTCTAAAATAAAACAAACAACCTTTTTATTGAAAATACTTCCCTAAAATTGTAAAGCCTAAGTCAACAAAATAAGGGCTAAAATATTATCAAAAGATTATATGGGGAATTAGGATGATTTTAGGGGATTTAACTAGGATTTTTCAAGTATTTTTACTATGTAAGGGGGATTTGGTTTTTGAAAATGTAATTTGGAGAGATAAGGTGAATATTTGCAAATCAATTGGTTTAAGGCCAATTTGAGCAAATTCTTTGTATAAAAAGGGGGCTTGAGGTGAGAATTGTATTCAAGTTTTCTTTCAGGTGACGAAGTCTTGAAGCTGTGGAGTTGTTCGAAAGAGAGGTCTTGTGGAGGTTCTTTGAGTCATTCTTGCACATCAGAGCGCTGTTATGCTGCCGAAGTGCCTGGAGAATGTTTGTGGTGCTTTGTAATTGATTTGGAGATTAATCGGATCGGTCACACTCTATTGGAGTGGACCCGGAGACGTAGTCACATTTGTGACGAACTCCGAAATCAAATACTGTTTGCACTTCTCTTCTTCTCTCTCTTTCTGTCTCTCATTTCCTTTCTTTCTAATCACCTTGTTATTACTTTCATTATGTTATTTCCTTAAGTTAATTTCAATTTAATTAACTTGAAATAATCAGCGTAAAAGCATTGTAAAAGTTTAAACATTTAAACTGCAATCTAGTCTAGATCCTATACAGATCAATGAAGGAAAGTCACCCAAAAAAAACATTTCAGTGACACAGTCAGGACCAAGGAGTGGTTCAGCCGACACCAAAACGTAGCCTTTATTCATGTGCCTCCTCCAATAGAAACATGCTTCCAGGGAAGAAATGACAGCAAGTCTAACACTTTCACCAATAGAGACATCTGCCCCTCTTTGGAAAATCATGCAGCTTGTAGAGAATGAAATCCATAACCAAGAGTAAATGAATTGGGCCTCCTCTCTCCAAAATTCCTCCAGAGAACAAAATGTGTGGCCTCCTCCATAAGCTAGAAATAACTACAAAGGACTTTAGATCTGCATAGAGAATCAAATCGTTCTTCCAAATACAAACCAACAATAATGGAAACAACTGAGCCGAAATGGGAATTTACTATAATTCCAAACGCTGAATTTTTTGGATGAAAGATAGATCTACAAAGGAAAATGTGTGATAAACCTTCTATGTCCCTTTAAAAAGGCTAGATTTAACAACACAAAATATGCACTACATAAATCTCAGTAAAGTTGTATGTTAACCACATGAAGGTCTGCCAAAACACTAGTGACCTCATCTTTCAAGCTCACCAACAAGAAAAAAATCCTCAGTGGAAGGAAGGGTAGGAGATATGCTTTGATACCATGATGGAGCAAAGCTCCAAATCACCTAGGAACAACCTAAAACTCAACTCTCACAGTCGAGAACATAATAATCACCAAATATGTGATAAGCTTTATTAAAATCTAATCTAATAAAATAAATTATAATATAGGCTAATAAAGCCATTAGAAAATCCAAACGAGTGAGCAACCACCCAATACGGGAATATGGGAAAGAAAACTAATTTCCTGGTTTAATAAATTAAATGCAACTAAAATAGATTCTACCTAAGTGAAACTTAAGTAAATATACATTTACTCTAACATATTGGATACCACATTCCAAGTATTGGGCATGGATCTTCCCTATAACATCCTCCTTATCCAACTGTGGATTTATTCCATGAAGGTCATCCCCTCCACATACCACCAATTCCTTAACTTTCCTCATAACGATGTTGAGATCACAATTGTTGATGATCCTAATCCTTTTCAATATTGTAGCAACCTAAGAGGGACACTCGAACAACAAGTGTCAATCAATCGGGAAAATCCATCATCCACTTCATCCCATTATGGTGATTGCTCCACTTTAGCAAAAGCATTGACTTCCACCATTCCACCACCCAATCTGAAGATCTAGGTCCAAGATAAAGGGTGTGGAGAATATCATATGAAGACATCCTATTGTGTCAACAAACCACCACAACTCCAAAATCCTATGGTAAGCCGTCTACTATCAAAAAAGAACCCAAGGTCATTATTTGAGCATCTCCCACCACAACCTTCACAAAATGGAGAGAGTTGAGTGAAGAGGCTATTAACAAAGAGGACATCACCTCCAAGTTATACAAGGAAGAAGAAGATGCTCAACCTAAATGGATCTCAACCGATTCATATGGTAAGGTCTTTGAGATCATGAAACACAAAGGTTATGATGGAAATAGAAGACTTGATTTACATAAGAATGGAATGATAGAACCTTGGATACCTCCCAAGTGACCAAAGAACATAGGACTAGGGTATGAACCATTAAAATTGAACACTCCTAGTACCAAGGCGCTTTCAAGTGGGGAGGTTAGTGCTTCAAAATATATTGAGAAATCAAAGGATTAACATGCTGAGACTAACTCCAATGAATGGGACTGGGACTCTTGCATGTCCAGTGATTATGATCTAGCTAAGACCTTTCATAAACTTGACTTATTCGATCATCCAATAAAAGGACAAGCTTGGATTGATTCCTTTTGGGATAACGACAATACTTCAATTTTCACCTTATCTTCGTCTTCGCTAAATCTCAACAACATGATGATGGCATGCCCCTAGTATACCTACAATTGATAGACTAGGACCAACAACAGCCACCAACCTTAGACATGTTTGAAAAGAATGAAGCAATAGACGAGTTTATGGGATTACGTGAAGGCATACCCTATGGGGATCTTAAAGTTTCCTTTACTATAGATCTTGACAACACAACCTACTTTGGGGAGTATTGACCACCCTCCAGTCACAAAAATGAAAATCATAAAATAAAAAAGGAAAGGTCTTTAGGTTAAAATCAAAAGGTGCCTCTAGACCTAGAAAAAGTAAAAAGAAAGGACACATCCAAGGGTGAAAACCTCTCTAAGGCACCCAAGGATGGAGGGTTGGACTTACTTCCCATAAGTTAAGAGAAATAACCAATGCTAGTAGAGGAGTCTATGCAAGTCAACATAGGCACTAATGATAATCTTAAAATTGTCCACTTTGCAGCATATTTGACGGAAATAGAGCAACTAGAGTTTCATGCCTTCTTCACAGAAAGATAGTTCAACTTTGCTTGGTCTTATGTAGACATGCCAAGTTTGGATCCTAAGTTGGTATTACACCACTTTCCATTATTTTCTGATGCTAAACCAATCAAACAAAAGCTAAGGAAAATGCATCCTCAAATTTCCCTACTCGTGAAGGCTGAGTTAAAGAAGTTACTTGATGTTGGCTTCATTTGACCTAATAACTATGTAGAGTGGATTTCCAATTTGGTGCTAGTGACAAAGCCAATAGGAGGAATCTGCATATGTATTGATTTAAAATAGCTAAACAAGGCATGCCCAAAAGATGACTTCCCCTTAAAAAAATATCGACATCATAGTGGACATAACAACATGGTATGAGATGTTATCCCTCATGGACGGTTTCTCAAGATACAATCAAATTAGGGTAGCTCTTGAAGACTAGCATAAGACAACTTTCACATGTACTTGGGGAACATATTACTAGAATTTTGTTCCATTCGGATTGAAAAACACTAGAGCTACATATCAGCAAGCCATCACCAACATCTTTGATAATATCATGCATACCTTCATGTAAGATTGTGTAGATTACCTCTTAGCCAAATCATTTTCAAGGCATAATCATTTTTTAATGTTAGAATTTTTTTTCAAGAGTTTAGAAGAATACAAAGTATGATTGAATCTAAATAAATGTGTGTTTGGAGTAACATTGACCAAACTCCTAGGGTACATTGTCTCTAGAAGAGGTATTGAGGTCGACCCTGCCCAAGTAAAGGCTATGATAGACATGAAAACACCAACCAATGTAATCCAATTGTGAATACTCCAAGGAATATTACAATCCATCAGATGGTTCATTGCTCAAGTGGTAGATAAGTATCAACCATTCCAACAATTGCTATGAAAAGGAGCTCCATTTATTTGGACAAATCAATGTCAAGAGGCCTTTCAGCTGGATAAAATATTATCTATTAACACTTCGAGTTCTAATGCGTCTGATTGATGGTATACATCTCATACTCTATATATCAACAACCAAATCAACATTAGGGGCACTACTAGTACAAAATGATGATGATGATGATGGCAAAGAAAGATCAATTTACTATATTAGTCACACACTTGTAGGATACAAGCTCAACTACAATCCAATTGAATGTGCTTGCCTTGTGGTGGTTATTTCCACTAAAAAAAAAAGACATTATATATTAACTGTGGGTGATCCCACAATACTAGTTTACAATTTTTGGCCAAACAAGACACTGAACTATTTTTTTCTAACTAAATCTCACTTTCAGGCACCTATAGCATCTAAACCATGAGGAATTTGAAGATGATGCAAAATTTTGATTTGTGACATTTGTTTTGTAGATTCTCAATATATTTTTTTCAAAATTTCGGAATCAATTGCACTTTTTTCCATCTCCGTAAATTAGTTTTTTTTTTTCAAGTAATCACCATTTTTAAGGAAATATTACCCAGATAATAACATAGCCTTTTTTCAAGAAAGATAAAATTTATTTTTTCAAATTTAGATTTGTGTCTCAGCACAATATTCAGCACTCAAGACGCAGTTTCATAGTTTATTGGAATATTTTTCCTTAACCAAATTTCGTCAAACCACTGTATAAATTAAACAGCAGGCGTAATTATATACAACATAACATTTTTGTTATGCATCGAATCTTTCTTGTTGACAAAGAAATTCAATATCTAGTGTAGTAGGATATTTTTCAAAAAAAAAAAAAATTTGATAATCTTATTTCTTCATATGTGTGTTGGCTGAGAAACTGATTTTCAAAGGAAAACCCCTACATTCACAAGAAAAAAAAATATATAATAAAACAAATTATTTTAAATTTATGTTTTTGGGAAGCTAAATATGACTCATATACTTACAAAAATAAATTTTAAATGAATCCATTCGAGTTCTCAAAGCAAATCAAAAGTGGATTTTTATCAAGATTTTGATAGGGTAAAAGCATGACCATTAGTGGTATGGTTTCAAATTGAAGGGTGGTTCTATCCAAGGGGGTTTGATCCAATATGTTCCATCATCTTTGTTAGCAACCTTTAAATAGGAACTTTCAGCTAAATTATATTTTCTAAAAGCGATTCTCAGCAAAACCCAAACTCAAACAAAACTAGTATGCTGCGGGATCACCCCACTGTTCGAATTGCCAGATGATCTCGAACATCTCCTCACGAAGTAGCTTTTGATGAATGGTTAGCCAAACAAAATGATACAGAACACGTATATACAATGAGCAAAAAACAATAAAAGAACAAGTTATAGCCAATCAAATCACATATGTGCCCACTATAGCAGACCATCTATTGGTATCAAAATTCCTTGATGAGTCTATATTCACACTAGACACTTCAGTCACATGGATGTTATATTTTGATGGATATCACACAATTAATGGTTCAAGAGTAGGGATACTATTCGTCACACCCTAAGGAGGTACTATACCAAATTCATTTAGAATCAATTTGTCTTGTATCAACAACATAGTAGAGTATGAGGCACTACTTACAAGATTTCTCATGGCCATCAAATGGAATATCAAAAGACTTCAATTTTTATGGTGACTCATAATTGGTTATACAAAAATTCAATGATGATTATGAAACAAAGGATGAGAAGCTCACTCCTTACAAATGAATGGTTGATATAGTTTTAAGCAATACTTTGATGAAATCATCTTTTAGCAGGTTCTTAGAATCCAAAACAAGGCAGTCGGTGCACTGCCTATGATTGGATCTCTCTTGGACATTCCAAATAATGTGTTGCAGTATGAGTTCTTAGTAGCACAACTCTTGATGCCCACCTTTGATATCCTCGAGTATGAGATGGTTTGCAAACTTGTTGGTCCTAATTCCCCTTGGTACAAATATTTCTATGACTACTTGCATGACCAAGTTATCCCTCCTGACTTATCTATTAATCAATGTAAGACCTTCATCTGTAAGACTACTAGATTTACTATCATCACTAATATTCTTTATTGCAAAAGTCTAGACAACACCCTCCTGAGATGTCTTGATACTGATGAAGCACAAAAAACCTTATGAGATGTACATGAGGGTATATGTGGATCTCACTCAAGTGGTCCTACTATAGCTAATAAGATCATGGGAGCTAGATACTATTGGCTGATAATGGAACATGATGCATACCACTTTGTCAAGAAGCGTAGACAACACCAAATACATTGAGATCTTATACGCACACCAGCATAAGAACTCCAACCAATCATATCACCAAGGCCCTTCTCCCAATGAGGACTTGACCTCATAGGTAAAATCCATCCCATCTCATCCATTGGCCATAAGTTCATTATCATAGAGACCAGGTATTTCACAAAATGGATAGAGGCTATGCCAATGACGTACATTATTGGAAAAAAATATTTAAATTCATCCTTAATTACATCATTTGCAAGTATTATGTCTCACAGTCTATCATTATTGATAACGGTCATCCATTTAAGAACCAAGATGTTCACCAATTATGAAAAAAATTCCACATCCAACACCACTTCTCTACTCCATATTATCCCCAAGGTAACGACCAAGTTGAGGCATCCAACAAGACCATCATAAAAATCTTGAAGAGGACTGTCAATGGCACTAGTCATGATTGGCACCTCCAACACAATCCCACCTTATGGGATTACCACACTAGCATTCACACTCCCACAGGAGCCACACCATATTCCTTAGTCTTTGGTTCTAAATCCATCCTTCCTATTAAGGTCAAGTTTCCTTCCCTAAGGGTATCCATGCAAGGGATTATTGATGAGGGGAAATATCTTGTATCCATAGTACATGAGTTAGAATTGTCATATGAGTAAAGATAGAATACATTGGTTCACCTACAAGCTTATCAAAATCATCTTCACCGTAGCTATAATAAGAAGTCTTGGTCAGACACTTCGACAGTAGTGACTTGGTCTTAATGGAAAATCATATGAATGAAGTAGAAAGAAAGAAGACTAGAAAATTCAAGCCTAATTTTGGTTTGTACAACATAACAATAGTATATGGGTCTAGCACATATCATCTTTTGACTCCTAAAGGTGAGCCATTGTCAAAGCCTATCAATAGCCTACACTTGAGAAAATTCTACACCTAGCTTCAAAGAGCCTTTGTCAAAAACTTAAAAATACAAAAAAAATAAAAAATAAAAAAATATTCACCTTCATGAAAACCTAGCAAACAGGTGTCTTGTGTGACCACAAAAAAAACTAAAAAATCAACAAAATAGTTAAGAGAAATAATTCGTCCAATAATGGAAACCACTTTAGTGGCACTTTTGATAAGTACCATGGTGAAAACTTGGCAATCAGGTGCCATGTGTAGTCAATCTTTGCCACATCATCTACTATCATTCTATCTGGTTTTCCTTCCTCACTCATAATAAATTCACCTACATGCTTTATCTCACCATTGAAAATAATGCTTTGTTGTCCTTCCCATCACTTGAAATGGTTGATATTTTGCATCTTTCGCCTTCTATACCCATCCATCATAAGAATTATCAAATTTCATCCCTAATAAGTTGGTCTTATACCTCATTGGGGGCAATTATTTAACTCATATCTTTGATGGATCCTAGATATGGTATTGGACATCACTATGTTGAAAATCCAAAAAGATCACGAAACATCAAAAATCCAAAAAAATAAAAAAATCCAAAAATCCAAAAAAATCAAAACATGTCAAAAATGCAAAAAATATAAAATATCCTCAAAAAGCCATTTTTTTTTTTGAAATATTCCCAAAAATCTAAAAACATCAAAATAACCTTCAAAATCCCAAAAACAGTGTCATTTCAAGTGAAACATGGTCAAACTATGTTGCCTTTGCGACTTCATGTTCGAAAGGTCATCATCGACAAGCCCCCAAGGCTCTAGGTTAGTCCTTAGGGTTTCTCAAATAAATTCAATCATCATTCATAATATAAATTATCTTTTGTTCGAGTCAAGGTCAAACTACAATGTTTCTATGTATGTCATGTAGCCAAGGCCATCACTGATGAGCCTTGAGGCACTAGGTTAGTCTTTCATAAATTTTCAAGTCAACCACTATCTATAACACAATCAATCAGAAACCTTGATTAGGCACAAACAATCATCTTAGTCATAGACCAATCATGAAGCAATCAGACAAAACATCCAACTCGTCTTCAAACCAACTTGGTCAATTTCTTAATTCGTCAAACATCAAATCAACAATTACCAGTCAATCCATGGTCTTATACAAGAAGTGGCATTATCGAAAGTAGACTCAATATCTCATACGACATGCCTCATTTCTTAGAATGATACCCGACCTTATCGTTTGTCTTATACAGGATGTGTCATTCTTGAAACCAAGCATTATCATTCATAACCTTATCATTTTCCTTATACAAGTGGCTACATGCTCGAAATGAGACTAGATGTCTTATACAACATGATCCATTTTCTAAAAATAGGTGTTATCAATCAATCAATCAATCAATCAATCAATTGATCAATTAAGCAACCAATCAATCCTATCAACACACAAGCGTTGGTAAAACAATCTAAATGGTTGTTGACTCTATTGGTTTAGTTGTCTTATCTTTTTCTTGATTTATCTTTTGGTCATGTTACTCGCCACCTCAAGGATGCCCCAAAAAGGATTTAGAGGAGTGATGATGTCTCATAACTTGCCCTTTCTTTGATTGTTGTTTGTGATTTGTCTTGAAAAAAAGACTTAGGAAACTTTTCTCCTAGTATGAGTTATGGCATTCCTTATCTATTAAGTGTGCTTTTTTTGCAAGGGGATACATTGCACACCTTGGTCCATATCATACCATTGTGCTTACTGTCCATTTGCCATATTTTTAACACCTAATGATGATAAACATGCAAGCCTAGTATCCCTCAAGCAAAATATCAATCCCTCTTCAATCATCTAACTCCATGCTAACATTTTCCTCTTGCTAACATTTCATTTCATCAATCCTTGCATTCATGCCTATCCAATTTGTTTGCTAGAATAATTTTTCAATTTTTTCAATTTTTTTCCAAAATTTGGAAAAAAAATTAGAGGGGGTATGGGTCTATACGGTCGGTCTATACTGGGGCATGTCTTAGACTAAATTCTTTGACACAATGCGATAAATTGCATTTTATGAAAGAGGGACAAAATGTAGACACTAAAAAATTTCTTAGGCTTGTGAGCGTCATTTTTCACTTCTTCCCCACATAATTCAATAATTTGAATTATTTACTTAATTCATTTCTCCTTGTATTCTTGCTTTGATTAATTAAATAAATTAATATTTATTTAATTATGTCACTAATATTCGTTCTCTATAATTAAATAAATTCTTATTTATTTAATTATTTAATATTTTATCCTTTTCCTCCACTTTTAATTAAATTGTTATTTTGATTAAGATTAACCTTTTCCCTTTCTTCTATAATTAAATACTTGCTTAATTATTTAATTATTCACTTTCCCACCTAAATTAAATAATTTGATAATTATTTAATTTACTCCAACAATGTGTGCCTACCTCTTTATCTATGTCATTCTTATCCCTTCACATCTCAATTAATTTCCACCATTGATAAGGTTTAATTACCTTTTAATCTCCACCATCCATCCTTAGCCAAACCCTATTTTTGTCCTAACCCTATTTCATTGCTTCTTAAAGAAATCTCATCCATTGATCTTCATCATTTGATCTTGACCCTTCATTGAAATTTGGTTTTCTATAAAAGAGACCTATGAATTTCATTTCAACCCTACCTAGCCAGAGACAACCTCAACTACTATCTTTGATATAAAGCAAAATGGAGTAGAGCAATTATGGTGATTCAATCATGGCATAGAGATTATTGGTAATATTGTTTTATCATTTTATATTTCAATGTTCATTTGTGCTTCATTTTCGGATTAGGGTCTATGGTTTGAATTTTATGTATTTCACAGTTGATATTGTGGATTCATGTCTTTTCCCTTGATTCTACCCTATTCTATAGAAAGAATTTTTGTCATTACAACTATACTATAAATTGTAATAGCTTATTAAATTCATAATGGAAAATATAAAGTACTCTTTTTATTTTAGCTCAAAAAAATCTTTGAAATAATGATAGTTGTAAAATATATGTAGCTGAGCAGGGAGGAGATTATTTTAATTTTCTTGTAATTGGAATAGCTTATTAAATTCATAATGGAAAATATAAAAGTACTCTTTTATTTTAGCTCAAAAAAATCTTTCAAATACCCATAACCCTATTCTACATAATGAAATCCTTGTTGTGGTTTTTTGTCATTACAAATTTACTATAAATTGGAATAGCTTATTAAATTCATAAGAGAAAATATAAAATTACTTTTTAATTTTAGCCCAAAAAAATCTTTCAAATACCCATAATTGTAAAATATAAGTTGTAATATTCTTGTATTTGGAATAGCTTATTAAATTTATAATGGAATATATAAAAGTACTCTTTTTATTTTAGCTCAAAAAACTCTTTCAAATACCCATAACCATATTCTACAAAATGAAATCCTTGTTGAGATCTTTTGTCATTACAACTATACTATAAATTGGAATAGCTTATTAAATTCATAATGGAAATTATAAAAGTACTCTTTTATTTTAGCTCGAGAAAATATTTCAAATACTCATAGTTGTAATTGGAATAGCTTATTAAATTCATAATGAAAATATAAAAGTACTCTTTTATTTTAGTTCAAAAGAATGTTTCAAATACCCATAACCCTATTCTACTTAATGAAATCCTTATTGAAATTTTTTGTCATTACAACTTTACTATAAGTTGAAATAGCTTATTAAATTCATAATAGAAAATTTAAAAGTAATCTTTTATTTTATCTCAAAAAAATCTTTCAAATATCCATAGTTGTAAGTCAGTTCATTTTTGTTCAAAATTCCTTTGATATTATTCTGGTAATATATCTACATATAATATACATGGACAAGAAGTATTCACCTAAACTTTTTTTTTTTTAAGTAAAGGTGGTTGAGTCACAAATTTTATTAAAATAAAAAGTTTTACATAAAGTCGAGGAGTTGCCAAAAGAGAACAAAATTGAAACTCCAAATATTACAAAATCAAGCCACTAGGACAAAGCAAGAAGAATCGAGAAGACGTATATCCAAGAACAAGTCAAAATCCTGGTGAGAAAATGAGAAAGATACAACACTACGAGCTTTAAAAGGAGAAGAAATCAGCTGGAGACCCGAATCCAAAAAGAAGAGAAGTCCTGAGGAACGAAGAGCATCCAACCCAAAGACCTGATATCCTGGAGAATGGTGCCAAAGAAATGAGCTTTCTTCCAAACAACAGATATTCCATCAAAGAATTTAAGAAGAGAAGTGTGAAAATAATTGAAAATTTTAGAGAATAAATTGAATATATTTAAATTTGATAAATTTAATATATTTTACTTTTAACCTCATCAACACTTTAAGTCATGTCTAGTTCCAATATAGATTCTTAAATCACTATTTGTAACTATTTTTAAAAGTTTTTGAAAAGAATTTCAAAACTTTAACTTTCTCATAATAATGGCATTCTCCAATATCAAACATTAATTAAGAAGTGGGGAATAAATTGCTCAAAAAAACCAATAAAATTGTAAAACAAAAATATTATGTTCAATTCCAGTCCTTATTGCATAATAATGTTATGCTGATATTGCTGTGGGTGTTTCCGTTCCCCTTGCTTATCGTTGTATGAACTTTGTTCTTGGTTTGGCTGATGATGGTTCAGGTTTGCCTGCGACTGCTCTTTCTTTTGTTTCTGCAAGTTATGTTGCTCGTGTTGATATTGATATGAGTTTGGTTGTTCTTTCTTACATTCATGTGGGTGCTATTGCTGCTACTGATGCTGTTGCTGGTCCTCATGTGTATTTTTGCTTTTGTTGATTGTGTTCTCAGGTGTTACTGCTGCTCTTGGTATGGACAGTCTTGCTGCTTTTGCTGACATTCCGGTTGGTTTGGCGGCTGCTGCTGATTTTTACATAGATGTTGCTCTCTTGCCGATGTTCCTGTCGAGTATGCTGCTCTTCTTTGATTTTTGCAATTGCTGCTGCTGCTCTCGCTGGTGTTCATGTGGATTTTTCTGCTCTTGCACTAGTACATAGCGGGGCCCTTTAAGACGATAATTTAAGACAAAATTCTAATTTTGTCTTTAAGTGATATTTTTTAATTTTATATTGTCTTAAATTAAGACAATAGAAATTAAAGATATTTAAGTGATATTTTTTATTTTATATTGTCTCAAATTAAGACAATAGAAAATGTATGAAATATAATTATTTCTTTCCACACCTTTTCCGTAAAATAAAATTTGTGTTTTCCCATCTTTTCCTCTGTGAGTTGGCTCTCCCGTTTGCTGCTTCAGTCGCGGCGCCCACTCGGGACGCAATTTCTTCTGGCAGCAAGGCTTACAATGGCTGGTTTGGGGAAAAGGCTTATAATAATGGGTGTGGTGGGAAGTGACCATTCTATTGGTTTTTTAGTGATCAGGATTTGCAGAAAATATTGTGCCCTAGCTGCCATTTTCTACAACCCATGGGCTGCGATTTTCTTCAACTCGTGGGCCGTTTGCAAGCTAACAGGTAAATACATTCATGTAAAAAACCCCAGATCTTGTTAAAATTCCTAACTCCTCCGCCTATATTGTATTGGAATGACTAAGGAACAGAGTATTATTTAGAGTTAGCCTAGGGTATGTTTCCCGTTAGAAGTTACTGAATTGCTAGGTTTTTATTTGATCTAATATGCTTCAAAAGTGATCTGTATCTAGTTAACTTGGCTGGCGCATTCTATATTCTGGCTTTAGCATTATTGTCTCCATGGTTTGAAAGTTTCATTTTTCCTTTTGCGTCCAGACGTTTTTAATTGACCATTTCCTTGATCAACTTTTCCAAAAAACAATGTCTTTTCCCGTTTTGTTTTAAGCTATTACTTTTGGTTCAGGTTAAATCTTCATGCGGTTAATATTCTTGCCTTATATCTGTTGAATCTGAGCAACAATTGGTGCTCTTTGTTGAATAGAATGATATCGTATGTTTTTGTGGATCTACCTTCACCTACTGTGTACTCACTCAATTTCTTTCGTGGTTGTAATAATTGCTTTGTTCTCTGAACTATTATATCCACCTGCATTTATAAATCTTCATGGATCTAACATATCTACTCATAATAGCGATGGAGATTTTATGCTTGAACCTTTTTGAGAGAAGGAGGAAGTAGGTCAGATCAGGTAAATATCCATTGGTTTAAAGAGTTTTTTGGGGATATGGTGTTGCCCTGGGGAGATGTGCAAGCAGGAGGCCATAGTATCGAGATGACTACTTGCCTCAGGTGTGATCAGAGAGGTAGGAGAGCATGTTTTCTTGTCTTTCACGTTTAAGGGCATAACAAAAAGGCTATGCATGGAGAAGAAGGGGACTGAAAATATTCTCATAGGAATGACTTGGAGAGAATGAGTTCAATGCTTTAATACTCACAACCACTCAGTAATATAGAAAACAATGGAATTAACTGACAGAGATTGCATCTGTTTTGAGTTACTTCGGGAATTTCTTTAAAAGAAAACTGAAACTTTGTTCATAGAGGGGGGATTCGCAAAAAGAGAGGAGGGCATGATCCTATCTTAGGAACAACTTCAACTTAAAGGAAAATTATAATACTACTTTATCAAACATGTGCATTATTCATGGATTGACCATGTATTAGAATATTTTTTTCTTTGCCTAGAAAAATCCAGATTCAAAACACCTTTCTCCATATATATACAAGAAAAAACCTATACAACTCTTAGCTGGTCAAGAAATAAGATGATTCTTCTATCAAACATATGATAAACTGTCAAACCATTACATACTGCTTAATTTGTTTAGCAGTATCTTCTCTATTTTTCAAGCACAATTGTCACATTTCAAGAACTTTTGAAATGGTAAATAGAACTTTGTTCCCTAGAAGCTTTCCAGCATAAACAAAATTCTTTAGCATATCCCAGAAATCACTTTTCTATAGTCCCTTCTATGGCACATTGCGTGTACGCTACAGTCATAGGGCCTTCCTTGGATTTATCTTTTCCCGTTTTGTTTTAAGTTATTACTTTTGGTTTGGGTTTATTCTTTATGCGGTTAATATTCTTGCCTTATATCTCTTGAATCTGAGTAACAATTGGTGCTCTTTGTTGAATAGAATAATATTGTATGTTTTTGTGGATCTACCATAATAAATATTTAGTCTGAAAATTGAATGGTTCCACTATTCTTGCTTATCGTCATTCTTGATTTGTACTTAATCTTCACTAATAACTGTGATCAATTTATGACTGTGATCTATTTGATTACTTCGAATCTTTGCTCCTTCCTACAAAACTCATATAGCCACAGTCCACGTTTCATACTATTTTATGACTTATACTGTCATCCCTGCATGCATGCATTTAGACTATCATCTATCCCCTCTACTTCATGGATGTCCTTTGATTGACTGTCTTATTTCCTTATTGTGACACTTAAAAGCATTGCTACCTAGGGTTTCACTGTCATGAAAACCTTAAGGGTCTGCTCTTGGTGAATGTTCATACCTTTGCACAGTCCATACTCACTGTCAACCTTAAAGGACCACACTCTTGCAAATTATTCCTTCATTGTTCTTGATTGCTAAGACTTGCATGAATTTTGATGACTATGATTTATATTCCGAGTCTGTCCTTCAAGCCTTTAAGACTTGTGATCACTGCTCTCTTTGATTGATCCACCCTTATGTCCTCACTATTGTTCTTACAAACTGTGTCCTACTATGAAAAATCACTGTCATGAAGTGACAGTACAGTCATAAAGGCTATGACAGTTGCAAATCGCATTCACAAGCTCTTCAAGTACAAAGACATATCTACATTTGACTGCCCTCTTTTGATTTGACTGTCATATTTGAAGCCTTCTTTGTTAAAACTCATGACTCCGCCTTATCGTTTGGAGACTCCCTTAAGACAATTATGACTTCCCATTAGAAAGTTTTTGAAGAGGAGCACCCATGATTGGTGACTATCTTCCTTTAATAGATCTCGTTAAAGTGACTGTCCTTGACATTCTTGCTTGCTCTTTCCATGAATGGCTGTGATTTCTCTCTTGATGACTGTCCATGAAGGTTATCTATTGTCCTTTTACATCTCCACAGATCTTGGCTGCTTTCATTCCCTCACAATGTGCATCTACCCTTAACCCCTTTGTGACATGGTGACTACCTCTTGACCTTATTAGCCGATAGGCTATTGTAGGTGGGAAACCTAACGGATTCGTTTGCTGTTTGACGCCGGATTGTGGGTTTTCTGATTTGTACGGACGTCCTCCCTGCACATTCCAATAAGCAGCGTACAATGTATAGTCCACTACAAAACATGCTCGCTTGGTGGTTCATTACTGCATAGGTATGGGTTAGCCATTAATAAGGATGGTACCGAAGTGAGCCTGGAAGAGATGTACTTGGCCTCGGTAGCACCAACTAGTAGTGAATGCTACAATTTAATTCTTCATCACTCTGTAGTAGGGGGAGAGAACATTTAGGTAAGAGCATTGAAATTTAAATCAGTTTAGCAGGTAATTCTTCATCTGTTCTATTGGACATTCTTGTGTTTAGCACTTTAATCAGTTTAGCAATTTGATTTGGCCTGTGAAATTTAAATCAGAGTAGTGCCGGCCATGATTATCCTACCGAAGATTTTGTTGATATGCTTGTGAAAGCTTTATCTCTTAAAACAAGAAGCTATCTCTAAGAGATAAGAATTCATATTATATACGTAGCAATAGATAGGCCTGTGAAAGTAGTTTTTGAATTTGTTGTAGAGCTAACATGATAATAATATATTTCTTTTATAATGCTTTTTTAATGAGCAGAAAGAGGAAAGCATGTCAGCGACCATTTTCTAATCAGTATGCTCCACAATTCATGAATGCACAATAAGTTTTAATGAGCAGTCTAGACTTTAAAATTACTGTATTTGTGTTACAGTTATATTTTTGAAAAAGTAATTGAATATAAAAATTTGAATAAATTGAACATCCTTATCAAGGTAAAGTAAGGATAAAAATAAGTCCTTACTTTCACTTTGTTCTTACCTGAACTTCTGTCATCTTTGTAGGTGTGATATAATTCATGCTCATCTGAATTTAAATCTTGGGGAAAATAACCCTTTTCTTCTTCATAATTAGATATACAATGATTTTTGCATGGAAATTCCCAGTAATTTAATCTGTGCCACAATACAATGCAACATCAGCTCGCACTTTAAAATTCCCCATTCCTTTCTATTATAACTAGTTTGTGCTTTGAGTTTTACTCAATTATTGGCCTATACAGTATTAGCATTTAAACATTGTGTTACTGGGTACTGTGTTGTAGGCTACACCCATACCCATACTAGTTAGGGCACCTTTTAGGCACATCCTAGATTTTCCTAATATCGGTCATAACAAAAGAAAAAAGGTAAGCCACAAAGATTTAAAATTAAACTAAAGTCACGTAGAAGAAAAAAAAAACATCTAACTTAACCACTTAATACCTCATTTCTAACCCTTCCCCCAAAGGAATCTAAAAGTTGGAGAAGACCGAGTCAATAAATGGAAATAACATGAGGCAATCATATGTAAGAAATGCTCAACAAACGAGCCTTTCAAAGGAAAGCCAAAAATCTTTGCATTAAAAGAAGACAACCATAAGCTATAAAGGTCTTCAGATGGACAATCAAAACTTGGAGGACAAGGGATACCACTTGAAGAGCCAACATTATCAGCTCTTACTACCAGTGTTGATTTATTTTCAACTTCACATACCTTTGAATCAAGTTATGATAGTAGGTTGGTAGACAGGGAATAGTGCAATCTAGGTTAGAGCATCAAAATGATGAGGGAAATGCTCTATAAAGTTCAGTATGGTACGGTGCTGATGCATAGCAACAAAATTTGTAGGAGCCATGAAGCAAGGCAAGGATGATCAAAGGCAATAAGGAAAACGTCATTGTATACCAAATAAGTTGTTTTATCAGAAGGGACAGTCCACCTTGACTGTCATTTGTGACAGTAAATGAATCTTGTTTGTGCAAATTGTGATGGTCAAACACCTTGATGACTTCATGTACAATCCCTTTATCTCCATATGCACAAAGGATAGAGTAATAAGGACTTAGGACAGTGATTAAACTGAAAGACCATCAATAAGAGAACAAACCCAATGAAGAAACACTACTATCAAATGAATTTATGGCAGTCCTTTTACAAAGGATAGGAGTTAAGAGAAGCAATATCAAAATGTACTGATGAAAGAGAGAAAACCAAAATAAAACAAAGACAAAAAAATATATTTTATTATTCCCTCGCCATAAACAACCAACACATTCTTTAGGATGAGCACATAGAGAGATTCTCTCTGCACATTGGAACCTAATTAAACAATGCAATTCATCCCTAAAGAATATTGTAGTTCAAATATATTGTACACAAAGCACTCTATGGGTTTAGCCACATAATAGATAATTTTAATTACAAGGATGTAAACCTTGATAATCTATCGATTATGGTCTCCGAGGCCTAAAATGCTCGAGATACTCTACGAAGCCATGCTCATTTCTAGCTAGGAAAAGAGAAGAGAGGAGGTGTAAAGTTCCTCCATTCCCAGGATGTAAAATAAGGCATTCGTCAGACATCTTGGTCGCCCTGAATAATCTTGGAATAACAAGCACATTATATGCAAATTCGCAATAAGTTCCAGGTGTTTAACATCCTTAGTATCTGGTTTCTTCTCTCTTGACAAACAGTTTCCTTCATTATCATGTTTCTTATAGTTAAAATTTTGTTGGCTTACTGACATCTTATCAAGGGCCGATACATCACATCTACAGTGCATGCTCATTTCCACATCAATGGATTGAGTTTTCATCGTTGACGATGTGCAAATTCTTACTGACTTCCACATAAAGCTAGCAACATCACCCAGTAAGTTGGAATGTTTTCGTAGAACTCACCACAAGCATGTTTCTTGAAATTATCTATAAGAATTGGTTTCGCTTCTTGAAAGTATCCTTATATTATACTAAAAAAAAAATCAAATTTATAGTTTATTTATATGACTTTTACACCAAGAGCCACCTAGTTATATCTAGGTATAATCTCTATATTCATCTTTGTCCTTGCAAAGTCCTATCAAAATTGACTTTTAGCACTTAAAAGGGTTCTTTAATTATTATGTGGAAGTTGTTCCCTTTTTGAAGTGAATCAAACTGATTTATAGATCATCATCTCCATTTGTTCTAAAAGATATGCAAAACAATTTAAATCATCTTATGTGTTCGATGGTTCTAGAAGAGATGCAAAATGATTTAAATCATCTTACTTGTTTGGTGGCTCTAGAAGAAATGTAAAATGATTTAAATCATCTTAGCATTCACATTGCTTTATTGACTATCCATTTGATTGCGGTCTTTAGATAAGGTGATTGGACATGCTTACAACTTTTTACTTTAGTATATAGTGATGCATAAAGCTACACTTATATTATAGTTAATTAAAAATTAAATGCATGCATTATACTTTTGGGGAATATTTGATTCAAATGTATACATTTTGTAGATTCAAATTTACATTTTCTTGTGATTTTTACCCCTGCCCTTCAATATATTGCTGAAGTATACCCTGCTATCGGTGTCATCATTGCACCTCGTTAAGGTTCAAGCACTAGTTATAGACCTGCCATTGTCTTTATCGATTGGTGATTGTCAACTTGGAAATTGTATGACCCTCTGTTAATTACATTGGAAGAATTGATATACTTGCTTCTTGCCTGCCTTTAATTCACTTTCCTTAATCGTGATTGGTTGTCCTTTACTTGTCATGCACCATTTATTTTTCCATTTTAATCTCTGCCCTTTTGGACTGCTGATGTCCTCTTCATTCTAATATGTGTCCTTAACTTGAATATTTGATGGAAACCTAATAATTAAGGGTCACTCTCTATCACCTCTACCCTACTATCATGCATTGGCTGTCCATTTTAATCTCTCTCCATGACTATCACAACACAGTCATAAATGTCATAGATTATACTTCAATATGATGCATTGTTTTGTCTTCCTAGAAATGAAGGATTTCCCTTTCTCCTCATTACAGTCATAAGAAAACTATATCTTCCAACTAACCTCTTATTAGATAAGAAAAGATCTGTGCTTGGTGAGCTTACCATGTCTCTAGGCACAAATAACCATAGGGAAGTAGCTTAATGTTTTATCTGACTTCAAAGGCATCATAAGCATGCATAGCAATTTGTAATTTACAGAAGTTCCAGTCATTTGATTGGGTGTCTTCATGAGTGACTAGTATTGATTCTATTTTCTGGATAAGACCACATAAAAGATCCTCTGCAGTTTGTCCAGAAAACTCACATATGTGGATGTGATTCTCATTGATTTACCATATTTATTTTATTAATTAGTAAGTGAATCTCCATTCATCATCAATCATACGTCACAATTTTTTTTGGTGGATAGTTATATTTTCATCTGTTGTAATGTTTGGTTGCAACAGAATTCATGTGTATTTAAAGGTAAAGCATTCATTGAACTATATCATTCTAAGTCTTAGGGAAAATATGGTGAAGATGACCATGGAATTCATATAAAATATTTCATATAATCTTATTGAGTGTCCTCACAATCAATATGGCTGCGGTCCACCTGGACATCACAATATTAGTTGAGTTGTTCAACAGATGACTTCCAACTCATCATCAATAATGCACCTTAAATATTAAAAAAATAATTTAGTTGAGGGCACCTTCTTTCATCTGTTGGAATATTTGGTTATAACGAATTGATTGTCTTCAAAGGTAATATGCATTCATCAAACTATGTTATTCAAAGGCTTTATAAAAATACTGTGAAGATGATCACAATCTTGTTGGCAAATAATTCATAAATGCTTTTATTGTGGTGTAACAACCAATATGGATGCAATTCTTCCCAGCACACCAATTTTAATTGAGTTAATTAGGACATGCCTATCCACTCATCATCAATTGTGTATCTCAAATTTTATTTGGTGAAGGGAAACTCATTTCATTTAGTGAAACATTAGGTTGGAAAACTATAACAGAACTCAATCTTCAATGGTGTTAAGCATTCATTGAACTATATGACTCTTTTGGTTTTTGAAATCATTTTGAATATTATACATCCATTTTATCGCTTTGTTGGGAAAGTTATGATGACTGATCTTAGCTATCCTTTGAAAAGCAATACTATCCCTATTTGGTCTGAATCTCAAGGCAGTTTTTTTGTAGATGCTCTTCCCAGCTGATCCAATTCCTGATTATAATCTTAAATGAATATGGACTTACAAGCTGAGTGAAATGCATACATAGAAAATGATGTTTTAATTAGCATGCATATAATGCTCTTTTCTATCTTTAAATCATACTTATGAGGTTGTTTAATGATTGCCCAACCAACGGAGAATTTTCTGATACAATGAACAGGTATATGTAGTATTACTACTATTTTTTTCTTTTTCATTTACTATATTCGCAGGAAAGATCTTAATGATTTACACCATGCAGTATTGGGTAATGTTTCTAACAATTACCATGTTTCTTTTCTTTGTAAGACAATTATTAAATGCTATTAATTTAAAATCTTCTTTGGTTATCTTTTGTTATGGTTTAGTTTGTAGGAATTTCTAGAGGTTCTTTATGATTAAATCAAATGTTTAATATGTTCAGGTATTCTCTTTTCTATATTCATAACTGGAGTCCTCACTGATTCAATAAAAGTTGCAGTTGGTCGACCTTGACCTGACTTTTTCTGGCGCTGCTTTCCTGATGGAAATGCGGTTAGAAGCACTTATGAACCCATCTCCCTCATTATTCATTATACAATTTGTTAAGATAGTTAGCACCATTGTGTGTCAGGTCATTTTTTCGAACTGATTAAGCCAACTTGCCATTGATGGGGGCTTGTGTCAGATTTATGACAATATTACAACTAATGTCATTTGCCATGGCAATCCAGTAGTCAGAAAGGAAGGACATAAGAGCTTTCCCAGTGGACATATTTCATGTAAGTAGGGAATGTTATACTTTTCTGTCACTTTTAAATTTGCCTACCTAAGATCTCATTCTATAGGCATGGGTCCAAATCTTATCCACATGCTGTGAGTTTAGAAGTGCACATTAAATTCTTAAACATCAGATCGATTGGTTGTTGCTGCTATATGGTTTATTTGCCTCTTTTGAGAGAATTTTATTTTGTGGTTTATACAAAGGGATTGCATCCATTTTTTTGGAGACCTTAATTCATTTAAGGTTATAATAGAATTATATTCTAGTTATTATGTGTTCACGGTATTCCTTTATGTGCTTACCTAGAAATGTAACAGCATTCGCTTACTGTCCTGGCTTGAATGTATATGGCTTAATGCCCATAATGGTTCATGTACAGTAAGGAAAGGATCAGGAAAATGGTTCAATTTTATAACCAAATGATTCCAGCAAGACTTTTTGATTTACATTCTTCCTTCCATTTAAATATTCATCATCAAGACTAGAATTTTTAAGCTCTTTTCCTTTTTTATCATTCACCTATTATAACATGGTTATGTATCTAGGTACAAAGTTTTGATCATATTTCAGAAATATCAATATATATTTTGGCAAAAATATTTGCTCACTATATTTACAATCCTCTAGCTCCTATTCTTAACAACACAAAAAAATATGCTTGCCATTAATTAGGTTTTGACTCAGCACATATGCTCATGGATGATTTAATTCACCAACTTCTATCTCCATCTTTATCACTTTCATAATTGCCTTGATTTGTGAAGCAAATTCCACTTTCTGTGCTGTTGAAAGAAACATCCAATTGCTTGCTTCTTGTTTGTTAAAAACTATTGGTACTCCTAGTTTCCTATCTATAGAAAAGCTTCAATTTGTGAAGAGCGTTTTTAGTGGAGGATATAGGATTATAAAGTTTGTCAAAAAAAATTATTTGAAGGGTATAGCTTATTGAGCTTATTTGGAAGTCATCTATGCTGATTTTATGCTTTCTTAGAAGAGCATGAAAGGGATTAAGTGCATAATTGAATTATCTCCTTAGCTTAGTCTTTTGTGCTGGTGTGTCAGAAATGTGATACATCTGAGTCGATATATGTGATTGGATTTTCTAGTTTTAGTGCCCTAAATTTCCATGTAAGAACATGTACCTAGAAACTAAAGGGACAACAATGAAATCTATAACACCTTTGGCATATAACTTTGTGGCTGGTTATCAGCTTCATTTTAAGATTGGGATGATAAGGATTTCCATGTATCATGCATAGACAAAAAAGGTGAGATGTAGAGGACAATGGATGATAAGCTAACAAAAGATTGAGTTTCAAGGAACAGGGCCTTGATGCAGCAGGCCAAGGAGAATTATGAAGAATAAGAAAAGGAAGATCTAGAAGGAAGGCTAGATGGATGTAGGATAATATATTTTCTGTATTAAAGGATACATGTTAGGTCAATACATATGGGTGAGAATCATTAATGCTAGAACATTCAAAGCATTAACTTTACAATAAGGATATAGGGAAAATATGTCCATATAAAATCCATAAAGGCTAACATCTGAGCATAAAATCCAAATTGTAGTCAATTCAGGAAGTCAACCAATAATGCAACCAAGCTTAAAACATATCTGTTTCTTAAAAAAATGGTTCGAAGAGTGAATTAGTCTATTTCAGATTTAAGGCAGATCTGTCATGTTAAAAAACTAGTAAAGTGATTTAGCCTGTTGTAGATATAAGGAAGATCTCAGTCTATTGCAGATTAAAGGAAAATATGTTTATTAAAAAATTCTATTACTGCATGAGAGTTTACTTAAGCATGATTCTAAATTGTTGAACCCATATTGCTATTAATATTAAGTCAAATTGCAAATTGGTACCTTCAGCCATTGTTACTCAAAGCAAGACTACTTATTTGAGATTCTCTCATGTGGACTTGTTGCAGATTTGAAAGGGTTACTTCTGTTACGATTTAATTTGCTAAACTAGAATTGAATCTTTGTCCCAGGAAAGCAGATGGTAGTTATATTAGAAGTCATTGGTCGCATGATGCCTTGTGCAATGTAGTCTAAAGAGATATGAACTCCAGTCTCTGGTTTACATGTCTTATGATTAATGTATATTGTTGACAATATAATTTATGGTCAATGTATATGTTGGAAACACAATGATATGGTTTGTTTCACTCCCACATGATATTATGTATCTTAGGAACAACTCCAAGTTCAGGGAAAATTATAATAATACTTTATCAAACATGTGCATTATTCATGGATTGACCATGTATTAGAATATTTTTTTCTCTTCCCAAAAAAATCTAGATTCAAAACACCTTTCTCCATATATATACAAGAAAAAACCTATACAACTCTTAGCTGGTCTAGAAATAAGATGATTCTTCTATCAAACATATGATAAACTGTCAAACCATTACATACTGCTTAATTTGTTTAGCAATATCTTCTCTATTTTTCAAGCACAATTGTCACATTGCAAGAACTTTTGAAATGGTAGATAGAACTTTGTTCCCTGGAAGCTTTCCAACATAAACAAAATTCTTTAGCATATCCCATAAATCACTCTTCTATAGTCCCTTCTATAGCACATTGCTTGTTCGTTACATTCATAGGGCCTTCCTTTGATTATACAATACTCAAACTAGGAGGCATAATGCACCATGTAAGGTTTACATTACTCACTCTGAGTATCAACTGAAATTTATGCAGCTGGAGGAGGCTCTCTCATCAATAAGTCGCCTGTCATAAACCTTTCCAAATGGATCCTATGAAAAGACTATAATAGAGCTATTTAAAAAGAAAAATTCTTCCTGTTAATGAGGTACTACATGCACATGCATGGACTCAGATATATGTAAGTAGGTAGATTAATTTTGTTTCAAACTATATATTCAACATTGTATATCAATTGCTTCAATCATCCAAACCTGAGACAAATTCAGAGACTTCCATATGGCATTCATGTAACTGCCAAGGAATTCCATTATGATTTTCATGGATGTTAGGCACTAAGCAATGTAACTAACATTCATCTTAGGAAATTCATATAGTCATTATACATTAATGAACTTTGTAGTTGAAACTCACTTTCTCGACTAGGACACTTTTTTCCTGCTTTTGATTGTCAAGTACATGAACATAAGAACATTGTAAGACAAATGTACTTTAGACACCAACTTAAGCAAATCTCATCCTTACCAGTCTGAATTCAATATTTGAAGCATCTTCGTGAACTCATGATCTTAAGCCAACAAAAAATAGCAAGCACAACAATGGTGCTTTCATCCTGAGAAATAAATTATTTTTGTTTTTTTTGCTTTAGATCTAATTAGACGTGAAAGAAATGTATGGATATCGTTTACAAAGAAATACAAATTTAAAAAGGCAATGTGTTAAAGAATGAATGTTAAAAGATATTACACTTTGTAAAGATAACATACCTCAAACTACTAGCTTACCAATATAGAACACTAGCTATTCCCGAGAATTGCAACACAATCATTTACTTGCACCAAATATCTTCCTTGACAATGTCTATCATCAATAGCCTTCTATCATCAGCGAGTCTCTGAGAGAATTTTTCTAGAGTTCTAGAACAAGAAAATTTTGTAGTGGTTATTTATATATATGTTTTTATGTACACAATTCAGCCCTCTATGAAATGCACCACTTGATGCATCGAGACAAGCTGGTGGGATTGTCATTGACTTAAAATAAGTTCATGTGATAACAACAGAAAAAAAAATTTGAAAACCATGATGACACTTTGGATATATCTGTCAGTTTTGTGCACAAGGAGATCTTCAATTGGTACTTATTCTAGTTCCTTTAGTACTTTACTCCCCAAATAACTAGCAGGCCTCTAATAAAAAACACAGTGTTTCTTAAAAATCTGTAACCTAAAACTTGAAATATTACTATTATAAAAAATAGTTAACAAAGTCAGATGATAAATTTGTTGGAAAATTAATTATTCCATTTCAAACAGAAAGTATTTATTCTAGATTTACATTTTAAAGTGCTTTGCTCCACCATTGCAGCCTAAATGCTTTCGCTAATCAAAAATTGCATTTGCATCACCTTATATTAGTGTTCCACAGGGACCAATCACCCTTCTATATAAACTATATCACTACCTCCTCTAACTACTGCCCTTATAAAGTGGACATAAGAAACTCCTATATCACATGCTGATGATTATTTCATTTTCACCTGCTAGATAGCAGTTCTTTCCAGAGACCCCCCTTTTGAATGCTAACTTATTTTGGAAGAGGAGTATCTAGTTAGATTAAGCAAGAATACATGCAAGAAAAATTCAACTGGTTGTAGTTAGTATATTTTAATCAAGATTAAGCAAAGAAATGTCTGAATGCTCACAAGTGCCAATCTTAGCAAATTTGTGCTATACCCATATCTTCCTGTTTCCATGGTTTGTAGTTTGCACGAACATGTTAACCTCTTCTGGGACCTGTCACTATAATAGATTCCCTTCTTTTTGAAATATCACTCTTGATAGTCATGCTATTATTTCTCCCTACTTTCACTACCACATTTCCTTCCTACTTATCTATCCTTTGTCATTAGATTTTAATTGCAAAATGATCACTGTTGAAATTAGGGTATGTCACTTGCCCCAGTTTCATTGCCCTTTTTTGGGATCACTTCTTCATTTATGCCTATAATTGGGAAGCATGCAACTCTAGAATATGGTAGTAATTGATAGCTTTAATATAAAAGCCGGTCTGATCAATATTTATCTAACTAAAAATCAGTGTTTATGCATGCATAATAATGTAGTCTACTCACTAAAAAAATAATGTATGCAGCAGCAACAAATATACATTTCCTTCCCTGCAGTATTAAATCTACGAGACCTGTAGCAACCTAGGAATTTCTATCTGAAATGTATGATAGGAAAACTCTAGCCAAAACAAGCTACAATCTGATATACATACTATGAAAGGAATATACTATTTCATGAATTCCAATATCATAAAAAATATTGTTCAAAACTTTTCTAAACACAAGTTAAAAAACCTAGAATTGTTTTCTAACAACTACTTACCATATTTCAAAGATAAAGAAAAGGAAAACAACCCTGATTCCAAACTATCTATCAGAAATAAAACTAAATTCTACAGAAAAATGCCAAGTCCCATAGAAATGAGTTATTTCTATTCTGAACTTAAGAGTTTGGCTAAATTCGTCCAGCTTTGGGCCTGCCATGTGTCCCTTAATTCACACTCTGTGTTGCCCACACATTAGCCTTTAAACAACCTACCAACCCTAATGTTGTTGTACATTTAGTGATACTTAAATGTGACAAACTTGCAGCAAACAAAAGTTGATATTGAAAATTCTAGAGTTGTATTCATATGCCTGTTGAAAAACAATGTTCAAATTTACTAACCATAAAAGAGTAAATAATTCCAAGGACTCTCTAACAGCAAAATAAAATTGCAATAACATACACTTCTTTTTCAAGATGTTTGCCAGCTTTCCAATATGCATATGCCATTGTGAATTGGTATAGATCAGTAAGCAAAGGTGACAACATGGGATTTGTTGGCCATTCCACACCAAGACTTTGATCCATAGTACCATTTGAATCCGTGTCAAAGTAATATGTGTGATTGCATGATAAGGTATGCTTAGTTTCATTTAGATAGTTAGGTAGATGTTGAGCCTATTTAGATGATATTGCTTGGGCCATGAACATCCCTTTGTTATATGTGCCTTTTACTTGATATTTTATTGTCATAGAGTGCATGGTGTTGAAGAAATATGGAGAGTGAGGGCCATGAAAGGCCAAGTTTGGTGTTTATTGTTGTAGCTTATTTTTTTTTATTGTAAATCAATTTGCATCATATTTAAATTTAATACAATAACAGATTTTATATTTATCATTGATTTTGTATTTGTCATTGATTTACATCCATTAAGTAGGCAAGTAAAAGACTAATTATCTTTTGATCAGAGTCAGTTAGGCTAATTCTAAATAAATTGTATATGGTAATTCTAAATTATTGTATATGGTAATTGTATTTGGACTGTTATAATTAATTTAAATCCATGTATTTCAGGTTATTCTACGTCACCAATTCATAATCAATTTCTTTGTAGCTTTCTATTAGGCTATTTTCTTCTTGTCTATACGAAATGGCAGACCAGGTATTTATGTTGTTGTTTTTGGTACTTGTAGTATCATTTTAATGAAATGAAACACTAACATAGGATTTAATTGATAGCACATAGAGTAATATTTCATATCATTTTTATGATTGAAAGATTGGACTAGTTAGCGATGAAAAAACATGTAATGGACTGCCCTGTTAATGAAATTAATAGCTTGATTTTATTTTATTTTTTTCTTTGTCTAAGATGTTTTTTGTGGTTTACTTGAACAATACAAGAACAACCTAGTTTGTTTTTAGGGGCCTATTATCTAAATGTGAAATACCTAGAACCCCAAGAACCTAGAAAGTCTTTGCTGTAACAGGAAGTAAATGATAATGAATGTAAACAGCTAAAAATTTCAGATTTACATAGCTTTCAAAATATCAACTTTTTCAACAATACAAGAACAACCCAGTTCATTTTTAGGGGCCTATTACCTAAACGTAAAGTACCCAGAACCCCAAGAACTTGGAAAGTCTTTGTTGTAACAGAAAGTAGTCTCCAAAGGTCACCCCAAATCGTACCACAACAATGAGATGTCCACAACTTTCAAATTTTGTTGTAGCCAACTAATGTGGAGTTTCCAAGACCACTTCCAAGCGTCGGAAGTGGTACTAAAGAAGGATTGGCATCCTCCAAGGCCTACAAAAAAATCCAGCAAATAACTATCAAAATCAATCCTCATTCATTCCTACTCCAAGACATCCCTCTCACATTCATTTATAATCACTTTTGGAGGTCAATTTATAATCCCTTTAATAAAGTCCCGCAATGGCCTGATCCTCTTGACTTACCAAATATATAAAATTTAATAAAAATTACCAATTGAGCTCCCTAAACATCACATTGGCCTACGAGAACTCCTGTAATAAGCTAATCCACTAATCCCGGAGGTTCAATCGACTAGCTCAAAACATATTATCTCAAGCTCGAAACATATTATCGAATTTCTTAAGCTATAACATATCATGCACGTAAGAGTAATTTTCTCTTCAAAGAGAAGTAATATTCAAGTTAAAAGTTATACTCTTATTGTTGATAGTACATGGTGCATTCAGGGAAATAGCACATCATCATCATCTGAATATTCAGATGAACATGCAACAAGACCTGCTCCAGGGACAGATGAATACTTTAATGAAATGATATATTGCACTTGCAAAAGGTGCCAAAATAGGAAACTAAAGAAGCGACGACTTGTTGGTATCCATAGATTGAACTATGGAGTTTATATAGAAGAGGTACACTTTAATTAACAAATTGTTATTTTTATAATAAATAAATATGCATATTATTTAATACATTATTATTGATGATTTCAATTGATTTTTTGATGAAAAGCCACTTCTAGTTCCCGATATTCTTGAAGAACCAATGGATGTCACTGATGATAGCCACTCTCAAGATGAAGAACAAGACACGTTTATGGATGAAACCACTTCACAGATAAATGAGGCTAGTGTCAATCACACATCTTCTGAAGAAGTTATTGATTCACCCTTAGCTCAGTTGGCTAGGATGCCTATTTTCCCAAATGCAGATAGTTCTATATTGGCGACACTTATGTTGTTGTTGAACTTGAAGGTTACACATGGATTGACAAACACATGCTTTACCGATATATTAAGGTAGCATTCAATATTCCTATAAATTAATAATCTAAATGTCTTCAAATTTTTGAATATTGTGTATACTTATCTTATAAAAATCATTTATTTCATCATGTAGACTTTTGGCAAACAAAATACTTCCAAAGGACAATAAGTTGCCTCATTCTCATAGAGAAGTATCTTCAGTGATGAGACATTGGAATGGAGTACAATACATATGATGCATGTCCAAATGACCATATACTATACTATGGAAAGAATGCAAATTTGCAACAATGCCCTATGTGTCACACAAATAGGTATCGTCAAGATCAAGTATCCAAGAAGGTTCCTTATAAAGTACTATGACACATTCCACTAAAGCCAAGGTTTGAGAGGATGTTCAAATGCAAGGAGTTGGCAAAATATATGTATTATCACGCACAAGTTAGGAGCCAAGATGGTGTCATGCATATGGCTGCAGATAGCAAACACTGGAAGGAGACTGAGGATAAATGGCCACATTTAAGAAATGAGCCAAGGAATGCAAGAATTTCTCTAGCAATGGATGGTATCAATCCATTTGGAGATCTTAGAACAACATATTCTGTTTGGCAAGTTTTAATTATTAACAACAATCTCCCCCCTTGGATGGAAATAAAAAAGGAGCATGCAATGTTAACTCTTATCATACCAGGTATTAGAACATATTAATGCAATGGTTTTTGAAGATTATATAAAATAAAAATTCAAAATTAGTTAAATCCTAATAAAAATCTTTTTGTTTACTTAGGGAAGTATCAGGTAAAGGATATGGATGTATACATGGAGCCTCTTATTGATGAGCTTTGTGAATTATGGGATGGTGTAAATATGTATGATGTATCAAGACCTATCAATGATAGAAAATTCCTTTTTCATGCGATTCTTATCTGGACAATTCATGATGCCTTGGGACTCTCTATTTGTTGTGGTAATATATTATAAATTAAATTTGTAATTATTTTGTTCATTTTACCATTTACTAAATAAGGTTTCCATTATGATTTCAGGGCTACAAACAAAGGGGAAACATGGATGTCCATCATGTGGGCTGAAAACATTGTATAGACAGTCAAAAGATCTCAAAAAAACTGTGTATGATGAGTATAGATATTTTTTATCACAAAATCATCGCTATCGAGTGTGTGAGAAAAAAAAGTTCAATGGAAAGGAAGTGGAAATGAGGAAGCCAAGAAGGATGAACCCTGCCAGGTGGAAAGCACTATATGACAAAAAAGAAGGGATAGGCTTTCCACTCGGAATGAAAAGACTCTATTTTCTACAAATTGCAATATTATGAGAGTTTGTCAGTAGCCCACCTAGTTGATACTATGCACATCGGGAAAAATGTGGCAGAGTGTTTGTGGAAACATCTAAATGGAACTAACCTTGAAACACAAATAAAGTTACGAAAGGACCTTCAAGTTGCCAATATCATGCCGAACATGTGGTTGCATGAAAACAACTCATTTGTTCATGCTCCATGGATTTTTACGTCAAAGGAGAAAGAAAACATCATTGATACAATGAAAAGCATAAAATTTCCTTCTAGTTTTGGTGCGACATTAAAAAATTTATTCACAAGAGATGGGTCAGAGTTCTCAGGGCTAAAAGCACATGATTGGCACAACTGGATAAAGGTAACTTTGTAGAACGCCAAATTTGTTGGCAGCATAATTAGAAATTTGTATATCTTAGTGATACCAAAAGTTCATGCATATTTTAACATTGTTTTTGTTAATGGTCATGTAGTATGTGTTGCCCGCAACAATACCAAGCACCTTTGACCATGATGTCACATTTACTATTTACAAATTATCCAAATATTTGAGGTATTTTTAATCCATCATGTATACTCTTTCATGACTATTATCCTTTGAAGTACATTAATGTAATGCCTTTATATACATTTATAACATTAGTTTTGAACAAATAATGAGTCTTTATTATAATGCACATTAATATCTGTAGGTGGGTTTCATCTAAAGAGATACATCAGGATGAATTGAATTATTGGAAGAGGAATGTTCCACTTTTGATGTGTGATATTCAAATTCACTTCCCTTCAAGCTTCTTCAATTCTCAAGAGCACTACCTTGTACACTTAGTAGAAGAGATTGAACAGTGTGGTCCTATCCATATTCGAACAATGCGGCTCATGGAGAGATATATGAAGGTTCTAAAAAATTTTGTGAGGCAAAAGGCTCGACCGGAAGGGTCCATGGTTTTCCAGAAAATGGTTCATTTGAGTGAGTACTTACTTGAATTCCATCTTGAAGCTCCTCGATTATGGGATGGTAACCAACCTCAATCATTTGAAGGAGAAAAATTAGAGGGTCAAGGGATTTCAAAGAGGATAAAAGGTATACAAACATGTTTAAAGTAATTGTTTTTTATCTTAAATTTTATAAGACATAGCTTTAAATCATTATTAATTCATTGAACAATTCTATTTTTCATTGTAGATGCTAAGGAGTGGGAGTCATTACATTTTTATGTTGCATACAATTCTAACTTTATGTTGGAATGGACGGAGAAGTACACTGAACAAAAGAAATTAGAGGATGAAAAGGCATGGACAAATGTATATAATAGACATGGTCTAAACACTGCTCGAGGACTTCCTATAAGCCATAAAAAAAAATTGGCCAGATAGATGCTCATGGAATTGGCTAAAGACCAATATTGAACACAAGGCAACAAAGAGGAAGAATAGAGTGACACAACAACAATTGAATTTTGTTACAGGATCTAGAAATGGGGAGGTGATACATGTATATTAACATATTTGAGGTATTCAGTGATTTTCCTTTTAAATTTTTTATCCTTGAATCTAATTAATTAATATATATATGAATATAGGTAACATATGACAAAGGAATGTGGAATTTCAGTCATCATTTTCGCATCAAAAAGGTTGATGACAAGAGACAAACTTATGATTGTGGAATTTTAGCATCATTTGAGGTGGAATCTCATTCACATGCAAATGATAGACAACCAGTCACAAGCACACTTCGCTATTATGGAGTGTTGGAGGATATTATAGAGCTTGATTTTATATCTTTCAAGAAAGTTATTTTTCGTGTTCAATGGTACAAGCTTATCAAAGTGGGTGAAGACAGAACTATATTGCTGCATAAGAATGGATTCCATATGATCAATACATCTAGGTTTGAAACCACTTCTGAACCTTATGTGTTTCCAAATCAATGTGACCAGATGTTTCTCATTCCAAATTTAGAACAACTTGGTTGGTCATTTGTGATTGATTATGATCCAAGAGGACGAAGAGTAACATTTTTTCAAGATTTAGAGGACCATGATTTACTTGAAGATGCAAAAGTCCCCCTTGAAGACATAGATGGCCAATATGGAGATGATGAAAACTTTATTGTCAATGATGCATATGACAAGATGAAGATCATGACAAGTTTACTGAACTATCTAAAGGATATGAGCAACCACATGGGTATCAAGTCCATGAAGATGATGAATTTATTGATTTTCATTTACCTGTAGCTGAAGGTGAAGAAGACCATGAAAACTATGGTATTAATTTATTTGTGGATTTAGGGCCCATTAATGATGGTGAATTTATGCCATCAGATGATAACATTTCATGGGAGAATGAAATTGTTTGATCATCATGTTCACTTTAAGATGGTTGTGAGGATTCAATACAATATAATTAACTCTTTACATGTTAAGTATTGTGTTTTTAATTGTACACAAAATGTAATGGAAATTAAGTAATTTGAATGTTTTGAGTGTTCTGTTAGTGGATGTTTCTAATGCCAATGAATATAGCTTGCATTTTTTTTCAATTGGATAAGTTGTTTCATTTTTTTTACTTCTTTAACAACTTACTTGAAATACACTTATGTGTTTGGAAGCTTTACACAATCAACATCTATGCACTTTATGCAATTGACACCTAGGAAAAAGAAACACAATACCATAAAGCTAAAAAAACTTTGGAAGTTGAGCATTGTTTATGTTTTTCTTATGTATTAAAATATAATGAAAATTATCTATGTAATTATTCATGTGCTAGTGAATTTGACTTATGTTACTAATATCACTTGCATATGTTTTCTAATTAATATTTTGTCATTTTATGTCATTATGTGTTTCTTTAAGAATGTTCCTATGGGTGCTCCCAATTCTGCTATGGGGGATCCATTGATCTTAAATGGTATAATTGAAATGCTAAGGAATGGGCAAGGGCAAAACATTACTATGATGGTGCATGAGGTAAGCTTGAAAATTGTGTTTTATAGGTTCAATTATCTTATGTTCTATATTATGTTATGTTAATTAATGTTTGTGGAATGCAAGCCATCTCTAAAGTTGTTCCAACTCCTATCATGCCCCTTAGTACATCTAGTATTATGCCAATGGTAATATTTGATCTAGATTCTTGTGCATTTAGTTAACTTATTTCACCTTTTATATTTTGTTAATATTTGTGTTTTTTCTGTGAGGAATTTCTAGAGAAAGTCCACCAAGAATGCATCTTGCTGGCATGCAAGATCCGATTATGCCATCCGATACACCCAATGTAATGCAAAAGGTAAGACTCAATCATATGTTTCTATGGGTTTTATTATTTTATTTCCCCTATTAAACATATTGTCTCCTTGCTCTTTCTCCATTATGCATTTGGCATGAAAATAGTCATACCTTGCTCCATTAACCTTGATGCTTGTAATCTCCCCTTGAATAACTCCTCAATGATATGTCAAATCTAACCCTGACACAACCCTTGCATGATTCCATGAGACTGCCCTTTGATGTCTAACTGTCCACTAAAAGTGCTTAAAACCTCCTATACATACCTCTATGACTGTACCATATACTTGAAGGATTTTGACCAAAAATGTACACACAAAACCTCCTTCAAGGAATGTTGAATTGGTCTGCAATCAACATATATATATATATATATATACTACAGTTTTGTACTTGAAATCCTACCCTTCTGCAATGTTTGTAGAGAAGCAAAATAACCATTTAAGATCGTGGGTGTGAATTTGAAGTGATGCCCAAGTTAGAAAGTAAGTTCATAATAAGCCTTGTGTACATCTCTGTGTTATAGTGCAAAATATTTTCCAGTACTCACATTTCTTTTTGGAATAAAAATTTAGCTCACACCCAAACCATGAACTATTGATTTGAATCTATGACATCAATCAAGTCAATTGTTGTGCATTGTAATTTTTTTCATTAATAGGTTAGGTATGCAGATGAAGGATATATTTAAATTTTCTTACTAATAATTGCTATTAGAGCTGCAAGTTTCATGAGTAAGTGTTCAAAACTTGCTAGTAACAAATATTTAGCATGTAGATATTAGAAGTTAGAGTACAATTCACTGTAAACAATGACCAAAAGAATAAAAATAAATCCTTGTAGATGGAGCATATTTTTATCCAGGTAGGGAAGCTCTGCCTTCTCGTGCATCCTAAAACATAGAACTATCATGGCATATAATTTAAATAAAAGATGCCCAACACATCAAACTTCAAAACAATTTTTAGGGTTTTCAAATCTGACCAACCTTTTAAAAATAAATTAGCACATAGATGGAATAAGGCTTTTACCTGAGTCATACAGAATGACAGTCATAGTTATGAGACTCTTTTGTTTCTCATATTTTTTAGTTGCCATTGGTAGAAAGTATTTTCTCTCCAGATAAATAATTGGTGTGCAGTATTATAATACAATTGCTACTTACATGTCAATGACCACTGATTAAAGCATACATAATATTTTGCATTATTTCTCAGTTAAAAGAGATCTAAAAAGTGATTGTGTTTAAAATGGAAATGGCTCAATTAAAACTTGCTCAAGAATTCCATCAATAATCAAAACCTATAGAATTAATAAGGTTACATGATAGGAAACTATGGTGAGGATTCACTGCAGAACATAGCAAATCAAAAAATAAGAACCAGGTAATAGAAAGTAAGGGAAACTCGTGGATTGAAATGCCCAAATACAAGTTGATGGGCTGCTATTTAGGCAAAACAACCATGTATAAGTTGGAACTAGACAAAATAGCTTCTTCTCTAATTTCTCCAACTGCGTGAGGAACATTAAACTGTTATACTTAAGCAAAGGAGAGCAGATAATCCTAAGAAATTTGGCACTATTTCCAATGACAATCAACTGAATATCAACTGAAACCCTATGTTGCACAGTCATATGCACTATATTGCCATCATGCAATCATTGGAAGAGTTGTTTCATAAGCCATGCCACAATGCTATCTCTTCTTGGTTTTATTCATTTCTTAATGATCAATCCTTTGTACTGCTAGCCTATGACTACATGCCTTTGATAATTGTCCTCATATACCTTTTATGATAGCTACAAAGGGTAGACTGCTAAACATTATGGTAGTTGTATTTTTAATGATTCTTTATGATGATTTCTTCAAAAAAAGGCTTCCATTATTGAAGACAGACTGTATCTATCTCTAAAACCCATGCATCCAAACTTTCATTTGGAATGCTCCTTGAAACCTTTTAGATTGTGAATCTTAAATGTTGTTCATGGTTTTAGCTTGAACCTTGCCCACGTGTGAGACTGCTGCTCTTTAAAAACCCTTGTTAAGGATCAATAATATGTTTCAAGGATCATACTTTCAATGTGGAATCAAATTCATACACCTTGATCATGCTTTGATTCAATTCATTTGATTATCGTATGAATCTTCTCCCATGTATATGATTATAGGGCAATAGGTGGATTGTGACTGTGATGAAAAAGTGAAATCTTCTCTACAACACCTTATTGACTTTCCATGCCAACATTAGCTTCATTATACATTACATGATAGGAATTCCACCTCCATTTATGAGTCATATTTTCCCCACTAATTGAAATAGAACCATAAAGATGTGAATGTGTAGTCAAAAACGTGATCTTCTTGCTTCATGGCTTCATGATATAGGGGTTAAAATCTTCATGATAACACACCACTCAATGAATCAAACTCTAATGGGTTACAAAGGTTTGATAGTCTATCAAACTCATTTTTTGCATTCATCATACCACAGGGATCCAAAGGCATCTTTTTTTGAAGATTCAATCATGTGTTTGTGTGGGTTTGATTATATGTTATTTCCCCTATTATACCAATTTAATATTTATATTTGTGCTTTGCAGGATGTTTCAAGATGTGTCATTCCCTCTACATCTAGACCATAAACACCTATCACAAGAGTGCCATCAAGTGCAATACCTCATAGCATGCCCTCTACATCAAACATGGATGCTCCTAGTTTCCCTGTTGAAATGGAAATGCATGCCCCTGTCATGAGTTCATCACAAATACATAATCCATCAAGTCTAGGTTCTGTCAGAATTCTCCCACCAACACCTGAACAAGTTTCCTTAAGGAGTCTTATAGAATCACAATCAAGAATATTAAGGCTCCTACCAAAAACTCTTGAAAATGCTGAAATTAGGGAAGAAATAATTAAAAAAATTGAGTTATGGGAGAGGACATTGTTGGGGAGTGTAGGGCTTACTTCAGATGAACAGGTAAAATTATTAAAAAATATTATCTTATTATTCTTTTCTAGTTCATATTTTACTTTTATCACTGCAATAGCATAATTGATGATTTCATTGTAAATATAGGAAATAAATGACAAAGTGACTGATGCAACTATAGGGGCATCTACCTCAACCCCTAGGAAATGTCTTGAAGGATGAAATGGGATTAAAATTCTTTCACTTCATTTTTCGTCGTGCAGAACAATTATTTGGCAATACCATTCAAATGGATTGGAGGAAGCAAGCCAATGTTAAGAAAGATCAACTCTTTAAAGATGTCATAATAGCATTTGGGAATCCTGGTTTTAAAAAGGAAATTATTGTAGATATTGCATGGAAATACATTCACTCTAAACGAGATAATTTAAGGTTGAAGCTGACAAAAGACTTGAGATATCCACGTCTAGCTTGGATCACAGACCAAGTGACATGGGATGAACTAATGAAAGATGCTAAGTTTAAGAGGAAGGCCCACAATAATCCAAACTATAGGCCATCTGCACAAGGAGGATCTAAAAGACGCCTTCGAGATACAACAAAAGCAACCCAAACTAGGGTGTCAAGTATTGGATCCCATAAATTAGGATCTGGTGGGTACAATAGCATTCGTGGGGGCTTGGTAAGTGAATATTATCATCTACTGTATTCTCTAATTCTTTAAAAAAGTCATGACAAGCTTGTGAATTAATTGTATTTTAGTCATTATACCTTATAAATTTGGTTATCTTTGTTTATGTAGGTTCATCAATTCCAAAAGGAAGCTTCAGAGGAGGACTTAAAATATGCTTTATTACATGGTTCCCAAGGCCTTCGACAACATATGCTAGATCGAGGGGAGAAATTAGTCACTGGTCATGAATCTGAGGTAAGTTCTTTGCATGATGGGCTATAATAAGATTTCTTATTTTGCCTTTATTTCCATTGTTATTTTAATGTCTGATATGTTATTTTAATGAGTTAAATTGTTTTGTTGTGTATAGGAAGTCCAACAATCAAACTCATTAGGTAGTGAGCGTGAAGAGGGGCTAGAGGAACATGATGAATTGTTTGTTGCACACAATGATTCGATTGTATTTCTTGAACCTCGGCAGGAAACCATCCTTGAATTTCAGCAAGTGGGAGACAAGAATAATGAGGAGGGTGTTCAATGTGATGAACAATTGACACCCACAATTAGAAGAGTGCCTCATATTACAATAGTGCCTCGTAGAAAGAGGACATAAAGGAAGAGACTTACAACTACCTTGACAAATTTATTGTTTGAGACTTACCATATTTGATCTGTTATTTAATTAGTAGTCCCATGGCTTATGAGAACTACAAAAACTGAAATGATTGAACAAAGTATCTTGTCTAGTCACTATCAAATTCTTTAATGTGTAAATTTTTCCCATTTATTTTCATGGTATTTTAACTCTTTCATGATACTGACAATTATGATTTCATGTTTGTAACGTTTTATGATATTAACCCCTTATTGCTTCATTTTATTTTGTGAATACTGCTGACAACAAATATGATTGATTAATGAATTTTTAGATAATTATTCATTTCTAATCTATTGTGGAACATTAAATGCAGCCAGAGAGAAGTCATTACTTCAATGTGGTGCAACTTCCTAGTTTTCTCTCTCAAATGTGGAGTATGGCTAATGACATCAAGCCATGTCATGCTTGCTGAGGTTGTCCACTTAGTTGCAGATTTTTTAAATCAGGTAATTGATAAACTTTATGTTACAATGGAATATTTTATATTATTTGTTTGCTCAAGTTTGATATGTCTCCTTTTTTGAATTACAATGAAGAATTATTATTTTTCATGTTAGCGATGAAAGCTTTGATCCTTTTCTTATTGTTATATTTCATTTGTACCCACCATTTGACATTTAGACATTGTTCGCCTTTGTAAATATTCTTCCCATCAATCATTATTAATTTAATCTAACTGGATTGTTGATTATAGCATGCTCTCATTACCATAGAAAAATAAATAGTTTGAAAATTGCTATTAATTTAGGAATAGATGAAGTGAACAAGGATGTTGTCTTTGACTTCTCGACATCAATTATTATTAGAAGTAATCTTGATGTTGATAGTAGCATGCCATTATCAGTATGTTTAGATGGAAGACTTAAAAACAACAATAAATTCAGGATGAATGAAAGGATAAATGAGAAATAATTTCCTTTGCTCGTAGTTATTCAATCTTTGTTCTTGTTATTATGTAGAAAATCTGGACTTGTTTTCACTGTATTACAGGGTCTTCTTGCTTATGGTCTTAATAGCTCAAGACGTGTGCTAGATGTTGTTCATCCATGAATATATTCTATACATTCCAATTACTTCTGTTAAGGGGTGGCACCAAAAAATCTAGTAAGTAAACAAAGAAGTTTTTTGTTCATTAAAACATGATGAAAGTTTCTTAGAAGCCTTATATGAGAGTTCAAAGAGAACAAGCTTGCACACACACAAAGATACACAAACACATACAAAATACACAAAAAATGATCAATTATGACAAATGTAGGCATACTTTCTTATTTTTCATAGTCAAACATGTTTGTTTATCACTCAAGATAGCCATTGCTGAGTGTCTCACATGAAAGTGCTTATATTTGTTGGCTATATATAAAACATGAAACATAGGCAACAACCTTAGAATTGTTTTATACTTTGAAATGCAAGGGTTAGTGCTGGAGTAATCCCTGAACTCATTTCATAGATGTGGCTTGTTTGTTATTGGGAAAGTGTTACATTGAAACAATTATTTCATCACAGGTTTCTGTAGAGTTGTGGCTTAGTGCAAAGATTATGCATTGATTGAGTTGACATCAGTTGACATCCCAGGTTCAAAACTTGACAGTCGTGGCTCCATGTTAAGATGGCTTGATCAATATAGGACATGAGTTAGCCTTCACTGAATGATCAATCTTATGGCATTATTGTGAAGCAACTAGCTTTTTAGATTTGAAGAAATACTCTACCATGAGAAATAATATAATATTATAGTTTCAAGGCATTTTAGGTGACATCCTACCTTTTCCTTATTTTTCTAATTTATATGAACTCTGTAAAATTATTTTTCAGATATTTCTTGGCCAGCCATTTATCTCAAGCTATAAATAACATGAGAAACGAGGAAAAAATGGTGTGCTTCATGAGAAGTTGTGGCCGTTATTCTTGAGAAATGGCTTTGACACCCCTAAAAAAGGATGGATAGTCAGAAATGCTTTTTTTTTCAATGTTTCATTTTTGTTGCATTTTTTTATTGGACAATTTTTTCCCATCTTGTTTTAGGTTACGAGGCTTGCTATGTTTGTTATGATGTATGACTATTGGCTTGAATGCAATTGCAATCTTGAGGTGTCATTTTGGCGTGATGGGGACATATTGCCATGTGGGATTAGTCTAAGTTATAATTGGGTAATGGTATTTGTAATATCTTCCTATTTATGAAAATAGTTTACTTTGTTGTGTTCTTAATGTTTCATTTCTCCAACCTGAAATATGCCCACTAACATTGTTTAAAAAATGTTTTGTATTCATGAGTAGATTTTTGGCATAGCATTTCTATGTGAATAGGTTTAATGATAAGATGGGATTGTAATGGCTCTCCACTCTTGAACCAAAGAATGGAAGGTATCATACAAGGATAAAAGTATACTATTAAAAGGGAAGATGAGAGTCTACAAAAGATTAAGCAAATAGAATACTGAACTACTGTTGTCAAACTATCTTCATTTTAAAAGGTTATTGAGATTATTACTTGTAATTCTTGGGAAATGGTTTTAAGTACTATCTTTAAACCTTCTACAGCTGGAACAAATAGAAATAATTACTTGCTTGAATGTAGAAATAATTCTGGCTCGACTAGTTAATGTTTATAATACAATGATCTATGTTTGTTTTTGCAACATATTTCTAGGTATCAAGGAAAATAACAAACTTGGGTTAATATGGCAGATTAACAATTACGAGAAAGAGGTTGATGAGATAAACATATGACAAGGCAAGAATATGTTGCATCTCTTAGAAGGTATGACTATTTGCCATAAAATGCACTATTTCTATTATTGTATGATCTTTACTTATTTTGGTAACATTTTGTACTGTGTAGAAAGAGCAGTGGATTTTCTAGAGGAGCATCAATGTACATTTTCTTTATTTGTTCACATCCTTGAAGCCCAAAAACTAGCCATTTCAAACATGCAGTTTCTTATGATTGGAATTTCACTTAGCGGCAAATGGCCATGTTAAATTAATTTAAAAAACAAAAAAATTATGCTCAATAAATTTTGTTTACTAGTTTAGAATCTAGTTTGAGATGTGAGAGATTTATGTTTTGCAGGTTGTTTTCTCTTTGATATTCTGTGTTTGTTTATGGCTCCAAATTAGTAGGGAAGTTGAGAATAACATATTAAACATAAAAGTAGGTGTATTTTCAAGTATAGGAAATGGAAATTCTTTTACTTATTTCATTTGTTCCTTGCTACATGTCGATTTCCTATCATGTGTTGCTAGCCAAGTGTTGGACCCATTGATGCCTAATGATGGCCAGTGCATCTGTGTTAGACCCTTGCTTGTTGTTATTGAATTGTTAAATGTTCAACTATCAAGTTACACCTTAAGCATGGGAAAAAACTTTACAAGAAACTTTGCTGCTTCTTTGGAAGTGTCTCCTACTCAGGTAGTAGTCTTTTTTTGTTTGAGAGATTCTTTTTTTTTGTTCCTTCATTTGAAGGGTTACCTTATTTCATGTTGCTTTACCCTTTTAATGAATATTTTTAGAATATCTTCTTACTCATCTATATTTTATACCATCCCAAGTGGTTCCTGTAGCAAGACGGGGTAGAAATGTCATTGTAGATATTTATGTTTTTCCATTTCCAAAATCAACTGAAAGTGACAATATGAGAACTATAGAGGCAATTCTGATTCAGAAGAATGTCAGAAGTCAAGGAATCTTGCAAGATCCAATGCTTGGATTTTTTTCTATACTTACAATAGAGAATCCTTTGGAATCAAGTAAGTTGATGCTTGGGTTTCATGGAAATGATTGAATTACTTCTCTATACAAAGTTGTGTGTTAGTCACTTATGGACTGAAATATATAATATATTTTTAAGATGTAGGTTGGAAGAAACTTCAAGTAATGGTGGTTATGAGTATATTGAATCCCTCTCTAAAGGGCATAGTGTCTATTCTAGTTAGATTTGGTTACATTGTTGTATAGGTTACATTGTAATTGAAGGAAAACCATAAAATAATGGAAACATAACCTTTCCATAAATTTTTTGGGAACCCACAAAAAGTTCACATGAATTGGCAAATGATGCTTCCAAAGCCAAAGATGAGGATACACTAGTGAAGGTTAAATTTTTCATTTCTTGTCAAAGTTGCACTGCACAACCATGTGGTGTATGATTGACAGGTCTGGTAGCATGATTCCTTGGCTTCTTTTTTCACATAAGCTCTTCATTTAGCTCCAAAAGTCACCTCACATTCTGTTAGGTTCAAAAATTGGTCCCTTTTGAGCCAATGTGCAGACTCAACCATTAGACCACTGCCATAAGGATTGGGTATTGTCTTTTCTTAGTAGCAATTTAAAAGTTATTCAAGTTGGTCGAGGAGAATAATAGTAATCTCTATTTTCTTGTTTATTAGAAAACCATGAGACTCCTAAGGATCCCATGGTCACATTTTTATGCACATTCCTGCAATATCACTGAAAGTGTGCCATGTAAATAAGGGATGTGAAAGTGCAACATGGCCGGAAAGGTACATACTGAGCTGCTCACTTGGTGTGTAGATTGAGAGGAATTGTATCTAGAAACACAATAATGGTTGTGTTGTGTTACCAAATATTTTCCTCTCATTTTATGGTTCGCTAATAATTGTGGATGTTATTTCATGGGTCTAGGCTATTGTGAAGATAGTTTTGTGGGTGTGTGGGGTAATATCCAGTTTGATTTGGTTTATTAGGTATTGGTAAAATGGTGCATTAGAATTGTTTTTAATTTTGTTTTCCATCAAAACTCTGGCATGGTTGTCTGTATGGTATATAGTCTTTTGAGATCATGTGGTTTTGTGTTGAGGGATACTATATTAACTGATTTGGAATGGAATTTGAAAATGATTGGGAGATTGAATAATACAATTTTGCACTTACTCTATATATTGTGGGAAAAGATGAAAACATTGTATGGGCAGTAAAATTTCCTACCTACAGGGATTATTTGAAGTAGTATTGCTATCTTGCTTTAAAAGTTTGGATACATGTAACAGATTTTGTATTTGGATGTGTGCCCATGTGTGATTCTTTTGTGGAAGCCTTCCTTTTGGTGAAGATGATCCAAGTTTTTCAAAGAGCTTCATTTTGTTGTCATTGTGCCTTTCCATATATTTGAGAAGATACATAGTTATGATATTTTTTTTGTTTTTTGTTCTTATATGGCCATGCCAAAGTCTTAAATGAGTTTTGTCTTTTGGTATAGGAATATCAATTAAAGTTACAAACAAACAGAGTGCTCAATTACTGGAAGCCAATGGTCATGTCAATGGTTCTGGGGTGGGTTCCTTTTAACATCTTAAGATGCTACATTGTACTAATTGTTTTTTGCTCATCTCATTTTCTAACACTCTTAGCAACTAAAGCTTTGAGCAGTTTCTATCCATTTTGCATACTCTTCATGGTGGTGCATTGTCTTATTCTTTGTAGTCATTTTGTGTTCATTCTTAGCATAATTCTTGAAATGCCTAGCGCCTTACTATTTTATGTTCATATCATTTTTTTTGTTCTTTTCAATCTGTAACCTGCTTTGTTTTAATCTATTGTAGATTATAGCATGCATCAGAGAATGAACAAATAGAATATCATTTCAAGTAGTGTTGCTGATGCTGCACCTCCTAGTCTTATCACCATTGAATCCATTACTGAGCAACTTCAGTCATATTGCAGATTAGTGTTCTACCATAGTCACTGTGTTTTGAAGCCTTAATTTGCATGGAGGGGCATTTTTATGAGGCTCATTTAAGGAAGGGGATAAATGCATTGTTCAATAGCTAATATCTTCATGTAAGTACAGCCCCAATGGTAGCCTTGCTTAATGCAAACCTATTGTAAAGTAAAACACAGTCACAACGTTCCTCAGGCTCATCATGCAAGTGGGATCACAGAAATAAATTGTAGTAATTGTTGTAGTAATGGCGGGGATAATAGATTTGTTTGATGATAGTGCTTTGGAGTTTTATAATTTTGAGTTTCATAGCTTTGTCTCATAGAAGCATGACTGAGTAAGTCAAAGGTTGCAGTGTTATTCTTCAAAAGAGGGCAGTGATGAGTGAAAGCAGTTACAGTCATTATAATTCATCCAGTGTGTGCAAATATTATCTCCAGGCTGCAAATGCATGGTTTCCATTATCTCTAAGATACCAAGTATATGAAGGCACAAAGGTGAATTTCTAACAGTGGCAAGATTTCTTAGATTTGAAACACTGCTCAAGGGTCTTGATTTTTGGGGAATTTTGCACCGATTTTGGCAAGGGCAGAATTTAGAAATGAAATTAGAAACACATTAGTTGTTTGCAACAGTAGAGGAAAGTGTCCAGATTAGCAAGTTAGTTATTTCCTTCAGTTTGAAAGCTAATTTCAAGGTACTTGCAGCAGTTTATCAGAATTAGCAGTAGTTTATCAGAATTAGCAGTGGTTTAGTTCTTTCTTCTTTTTGCTCAGCAAAAAGCTTATCTTGTAACTCTTTTCAAAGAAAATCATTGTAACAGAAAATCTCCTTTCAAAATCAATAAAATGGCTGCAGGGTTCCTTCTTAGTTCTCTTGTTTTATTTTTGCAAGGAGTGATTTGATGTAGAAATTGTCATTTCATCTATGAATCCTTTGTTATGTTTCATTCATGCAATCTTGGAGTAGAATCTCCTGTTAAATGCAGGTCATATGATGTGTTGAGTTGTTTTGAGTGGAAGTAGTTGTGAAGAATTTGTTTTACTTCCAACAAACAGGAAGGCGATGAGAATCTACGAACACTAAATGTTGAAAACTACACTAAAAAATAATTTAAAATAAATTGTTCATTTTTTTTAATGCACTTTTTCATATTGTCTCTCTAGAGACAATAGTTGGGATTAAAGGCATATTGTCTCTAATTAAACTATTGTCTCTAAAGAGACAAAAGTACTTCTGCTTCATATTGTCTCTAGAGAGACAATATGTTAAGACATTAACTTAAGACAGTTGCGTAAAGACATTAATTGAGACAATAAACAAGTTTTTTTCTGTCTCAATTTAAGACAATATACTCAAATATTGTCTTAAAAACTGTCTTAAATACCCACTTGATGTAGTAGTGTTGGTTCTACTTCTCTTTCTGACTTTGATGTGGGTGCTTTTGTTAACACTCTTGCTATTGGAAACCTAGAACTTGGGAGTGTGTAGGACGAGGAGGGGAGTGGACTGTAGAGACATGTTGGAGATAATATTTTAAGGCAGACCTGAAAACAGGTACATAAGGCTCACACCCTATATGACGCAGATCAAGAATTCAAAGGCATGTACTACAATGACATAGAAAGCAATAATATCCGAGGAATATCTATTAAAAAAAGGGAAGTAAAACAACTACTCCAAGGTACATAGCGCAAGGGTCAACAAAAACCACCCACATCAAAGTCAGAAAGAGAAGCAGAACCAAGAGCAGAAAAATCCACATGAACACCAGCAAGAACAGCAGCAGCAGTTGCAGAAGATTAAGGAAGAGCAGCATACTCGACAGGAACATCAGCAAGAGAAGCAACATCTATGTAAATATCAGCAGCAGCCTCCAAACCAGCCGGAATGTCAGGAAAAGCAGCAAGACTGTCCATAGCAAGAGCAGCAGCAACACCTGAGAACACAATCAACAAAAGCAAAATACACATGAGGACCTGCAAAAGCATCAGCAGCAGCAACAGCACCCACATTAAGGTAAGCAAGAACATCCAAACTCATATCAATATCAACACGAGCAACATAACTTGCAAATACAAAAGAAAGAGCAGTCGCAGGCAAACCTGAAACATCGTTAACCAGAGCAAGAACAAAGTTCATACAACGACAAGCAAGGGGTACAGCAACACCGAGAACGCAATCAACAAGAGCAAAATACACATGAGGACCAGCAACAGCATACTTATCCTCCACCACTTGCAAGCCACGGAGACGTTGTGGGCAACAGAGATTTGTTTTTTTACTACACTCAGCGAATTTCATGCCGCACTCGGGACCAAATTATCGTAAGTATTTTGAATTTTTTGTTTAATTCTTCTTCTTTATATCCCATTTATGCACTATCACAGTATCCTCTCTGGTCATTTACACATTATATGATCCATATATTGCCTCTGTATTACTATATATTTGTATGTATATAATATGAGTATGTCTAAACATTTTTATATATGCACATATGTATCGCGATTCCAACGGATACTCCGTGATTAGGCAGTACCTGCCAAGACATCTTCATTGACTTTCAATCTTTAAACATCATATCAGATGTGGTGTTCTCTTCATGAAAGTTGCTCATTAAGAAGGTACGGTTATGTAAAGCTCGCGTTCACTTAATATTATTTTTTAACTATTAAGTGTACACTGAGGATATTATATTCAAGTCCGTATTGCATTGTAACAATTATTTGCCATGGGTTTGACCTGGCATGTGAGGATGTACTTAAATTCTCTTTGGTTCTAGCCCACGATTGTTACAAAGCCCATTCCCTGGCAATGTACATATACAGACCTCCTTCCACAATAACCTGCTTCCTGTAGATGCATCCATTTAGCTTCCCTAAGCTGTACATTCTCGAGGTGCACCTCCTCCCTTACCCCTTCCATGCATGTTTTTGAAGGTGCAACATTATTATTATTTTTTTCTGAAGAGAATGCTATTCAGTTAACATACAGAGATGGTTTATGGAAGTCACTTATCTACTAGATGCAACAGGTTTCAAAAGCAGTAATACCTTAGAAGTTCAATATATACAACACTACATCAAATTATCAATTGCCTCACTAGGCTAGTTTACATAAGATGCACAATTATTATGCATACACAATAAAAAATAGATACTTAAGTAACACAAGATTCAAATGGAACTAAAATGTTTTCTAGGACTCAAGACTCAATACCTGCATATGGGACTGCAGGAAAAAGATACTAAGGAATAAGCTAATTAATACACTTGAAGTTCCATTAACCTTTGTTCTCCTTTGCCATCTTCATCAAATCTAAGCAATATTAACTTATTCGAAGTTGTACTAATGTGTCTAAGGAATAGGATATGTGATAAACTTGCAGTTCTATCATCTTTTCTTTTCACGTTCCTTCTTCATCAATGCCTTTGTATCCTTATCCTCTTTTCATATGTCTAATAGTATCTTTCATCCATGTGTTGATTTTCTCTTGAGTTGCTACTCTACTTTTTATTTCATACGAGGCATTTCAGTGGTTTATGTTTGGGACCAATCAGCCATTGGATAATACTAGTTCTTCTTTATTTCTTCATGGACACCATGATGCTCTTTGGTTCTAGCCAAGGACATCTCTTTCATGAGCACTAGAATTTGCATCAAATCTGGCACCTCCATAAATGTTTCCTTTAGAGTTTCTCTATTCTAAATTTGAAATATTCCAAGCCAAATTTTTTCGTTTTTTCAAATTACAAATTATAAAGCAGTGCACCCATTAAGGTTAGAGGATAAACCAAAACGTGCAAGAAAGCAACTCTAACCAGAATGGCGCTGATGATGGCGAGCATTGGTCAGAGGATCTAAATCAAACTGCTTATGCTGTAACTCTAACCAGTATGGCGCCGATGATGGCGAGCATTGGTCAGAGGATCTTCTACACTAAATGCTGGAAAGGGAACTCGACGTCAAGTATGTGCTACCCAATCCAATGTGGAGTGAGGGGCAACCATATGACAGAGTGATTACAACAACAATACTTGAAAGAGAAATGCTGAAGGCTGAAAAACACTCAACACCCAGAATGTGCTTGCTAACCCAGAATGGGAGAGTAGCTACCATAGGGCGGAGATTTAACTATTACAAACTAATGTTGATGGTAAGAATGAGTTTTACAATCCATGACATAGCAATATTAAAGAACACTGGTTAGTACTACTGCCAGTTTACATTAGACAATTATTGCCTACAATGTCAAGATATTAAATGCTTTGCAAAGAGTACATTCAATTATAAATCTGCTACAAGCCTTGAAGTAAATCTCAATGCCAAACCCTAAATCAGAAAATGCAGATTTCGGTATACTGTTTTGACGGATCTGCACTTTTAATCCTTAATCAGCAACATAAGAATTCGCTAAATGGCTCATAACTCCATCGATTCTTACCCAAATTGCCTATTCTTAGATACAAAACACTGATAATGAAGAGGCGCCTAAAATGAATGCAAGAAACAGCTTTGAAATGCTAATATTTAATTTGCACGAAAACCAATGCAATTTGCTAATGGTACGGCTTCTAGAAAGGGGCAAACTTTATTTAAAAATCAATGCTTCCACAAAAAAACCTGCAAACTTGGAAAGTGTGGCGCCTAAGCCTAACAAAGAGAATAGAGTGATACCCAGAACTATATTTTTTGTCTTTTTTGAGATATGAGTAAAACGTGAAATCTGTTGTCTAGAAACAATGCAATATGCTGAAACTACTAAATGCAAATTCGAATCTAACTATGCAATGAGCTGAGAACAAAGCACAAACTAAATGCAACTCACAATTACTGAATCACCACTAGATGTTGTCTTGCAAACACGAAGCGATGCCCAAGCTAGGAGGCCTTCATTCCTCGAAGCAGTTCCAGAGCCAATCCGGCAGCATAACAGTATAGTAGACCAAAGATGTGAAATGATGCTCAAAGACTCCTTTTTATAATTCTCCAGTTGACTTCTCAAAACCCTAAAATCCACTTTTAGGTCAAAACCCTAATCTCCTCAAAGATGGCATCCCACCTTTTCAAGCACTTTCTCTTTTAATAATATTTTAATCTTTCTTGGAAAAGGCATCCATTCTGAACTTTAATCAAAACTTCATAAAAGAAATAATTAACCCTCTTAATGAAGCGCCACCCTCAAAAGGCCACCTTTTAAAAAGACTTTAAGTGATTAAGATGGGCTAAGGGGGGATTCAACGTTAAATTATAACATTAAAACGTGACTTTAATAAAATTAGCCCAACTTATTTCTCCAACTGCGCTCCGAAGCCATTAATGAACAAGCCAACCAATCAAACTGACATAGGGAGTCAACCAAACTGAACCCAATTGAAAAGCTACCAAAAATAGAATTTACTAAAAATAGTAAATTCCAGAAAATGCTCTGAATGCCGAGATGAACATACCACTGCGAAGCTCTCTGAAAACCCAGAAAGAATCCGCCATTGAATCCACCATCTCTGAGCAATGACCTCCTCAAAATTAGGAAACCCTAATTTTACCTTCCGACTAGCCTTCGGGTTTCCAGAAAAAGGCCAACGGTCGCTGTGAAGATCAGGTTTGAGAAGGGGACATTACAAAATTATTCTACCATGATTGTGCATCCCCAATGTTGGCAGAAGCACCATTCAAGTTTTAGAGTTGGAAATTTGTGAAACCCTTCAAATTATGTGGAAAGCGGAGAACTTCTGGAGAGCCATGGCCACTATAGGTGGCAAAGAAACTGCCAACACTATTGACATCTTTCAAGATGTGGATGAATTTTGATTATTGGGCATTACAATGGCTGGTATTTGACAATGTAATGGAAAAGCCTGCTATCAGTGGATGACCATGCTAACTTGTAACTATAGTTTTTCTAATGGTTTATCACGTTCTGGAGTCGAACATTGTACAGGGTGAATTCCATGTCACTTCATTTAGTATATTGGTCTTCTATACTCTGCTTTTGCATGGAAAAGCGTATGCTTTTTTTATTCTTGTCTAGGATATACTAGCTTTTGTTAGCAAACATCAATATATGTTTTCAATTTTTCAATTGCTAGTAATTAATATGTTCAATTATGCTTGTGATCACTAGTTCCGTATTTGTTATATGCAACCTTTTGATAGTTAGGATGTCCTCAAATTGTTTCGTTCTTAATCTTTAACACATTTGTGTGGTTAACTTGTATCGAAGCAAATTTAACTGAACCTGGCAAGGTGAATCTCATTTAAGGTACTGAAGTTTTCAATGTGCGGTATCCCGATAATAGGAGGCAAGGATTTGGATCTCCATCTTCTATACAAAGAAGTGAAAGCTCGTGGGGGGTAGAAATGGCAAGACAGGGTTAAAATCTTCTTATCTGATTAATAAGTTTTAGGTAAACATGTTTAATTTTAAATCCTGGTTTTATTAAGACTGACTATTCTTCTTGGCTTCCTATTATACCGTTCGCTCAATTTTAACATCATCGAATCATCAAATTTATGGTTCAATTGACACTGCAGAAAGGACTGCGTTCGTAAATAGCACTATATCTGACACACTTAACATTGATTTTGCTATGGATCTGCCGTTTTTCTCTAACACAACCAAAGGTTTATGCATACTCATTTGCTTCTCATGCAGTTAAGATTTCATGTTTGATATTAAAAAAAAACATGTGATATAGACTTTAGAAGATATAATTGTGCATGGTGCATTCACATTGATTCTAAGAAAATTCACTGTCAACAATTCGCCATGGAAAAATTCACCACCATGACAAATTTACCTTAAGAAAAAATCACCACCAACAATTAAAGTTTACTTGTATGGACATAGCTACGTATGGATTTCGTCATTATATTATAAAACTAAAATTTACATATTTGTTAACGTGTGACAGCAAATTTACTAACATGTTACTTTCAATTGTCTCCAGAAAATTGAGAAGTCACAAGGTATGTGCTCTAATCTCCTTTTTATCAACGTCACAGATTGAGGACCACCTAAAACGTTGAAGGTGTGTGTTTGATATTTTATAAATATATGTTTGTTTTGTTTTTACTGGTTAAAATTTAATTTATTTGATATTTAATGATGGTCTCAATTTTCTTTACTAGATATTTTCAATATTGTTTATATTCTTTTCAATATTACTTATATTTCATATATTGATGAGGTACTAGATCAGATTTCAGATTGTGATATTGCTATCAGGATTCAACTGTGTAGTTTTAGAGTCAAACTCATTGACCCATTTTTTATGAGTAGTGGTTCACAAGAACTCATCTCTCATGATAATGAATATTCCACTTAGCACTCATTGCATCTAGGCGATGCTCACAAGGTGAAGCACTGGCCTTCCCAGAAGGTCACCCATCCCAGTATTACTCCAACTCAAACACATTTAACCAGAGTTTTTTCCCAAGATTAAGCCCAAATTTCAGATGTTAATAACATATTTTGCATTTAAACCTCGACTCATTTCACATATTAATGCATATATATTGCAGAGTTTTCGTAATTTTATATGTTGAAGATAAGGGACTAGGCCGGATTTCACATACTGATGTGTATTTACTCCAGATTTTGCCTCATTTCATATATTGAAGATAATATTTATATTGTCTAAAAATACTCTTGTAATTGTCAACATATGTTGCACTTAAAACTTGACCCATTTCACATATTGTTGTATATTTATTGCATTGTTTACCTTATTTCATATATTGAAGATAATATTTATATTTTGTCTGAAAATACTCTTGTAAGTAATACCCAAGTATATTTTTTTAGGATAATGAACAATATCAAAATATATTGACAGATTGTTTTATGATTATAGTCGAATAAATATATTACAATAGATGGTCACCATTTAACAGTAATACCAATTATTCAGATCTGAGTAATTAAATTTCTACAGTATCTTATATGGTAGACGAGTAGATCTAATTTTCCTCTTCCTCCAAGGCTGAGAGACTTCAATTTATAGGTTTTTAACCTTTTTCACATCTCTTGTATTTTGATTTTGTTTTCCTTTCTAACACAAATAAAATAATGATAACAGTGAAGGAAACATAAGATATAATCTCACTATTATATTTGCAGTTGGCATGTGCCAAATTATTGAGAGTCACTAAACTGTGGATTCTAATGTTAAATTCGTATCCATTTGCAGAATATTAGCGGAAGAGCTTGATGGATCTAACTAACACGCCGTCCAACTGGTTTGGCCACAGAAGTTCAGTCTACCATGGAGTTGCCAAGTTTGTTCATACATATATTTTCTCTCATTTATATATATATATATATATATATATACCTATACCAATACCTTTACCAAATAAAGGACTAGTTTAAAGTAAGATTATGTGGGACTCAATGCAGGCATAGGTGGACAGGGAGATATGGACACCTCGAGAGAAAAGAATGTGGAAGTACCCACAGACAACATGTTTTCAAAAGCTGGTGGTGCCTTTGAAACAACTGATCCTTCTTGAATATAACTAATGGAGCTGCGAGAGAAGTGTGTGATGGAAAAGAGGAATCTCCCATCACCAGTCCATCGGTGGCTGCCATAGTTTTTGAGATTGCATTCCCATTAATGGTCATAGGTGCACTATTGTCTGTGCAGGAAGATATGTTCCCAGTGCTAGCCTGCCACCTTCCATCACTATGATGTCTGCCAAGTCATATGATGGATTTGTAGAGCTACGTTAGGTCAATGTTGGCATTTATATTAATCAGCTTATCAGTGACATAAATTACTTTCACCTTTCTACATCAAAGTCGATATGATGTAAAAGCCATTATGAGCAGTACATTGCCCATAGGAGGGAAATCAAAGCGGATTAGTGTTGAAGTACAAGATGAGGAAAACACTGGGGAGGAAGATGATTCTCTATACAATCTGCTGAGCTTCGAACCTCCAACCATTTATGTACTGGAAAGCATTGGGAACATATCTTCCTGCACAGACAATAGTGCACCTACAACCATTAATGGGCATGCAATCTCAAAAACTATGGCAACCACCCACGGACTGGTGATGGGAGATTCCTCTTTTCTATCATACACTTCTTTCGCAGCTCCATTCAGTTGTATTCAAGAAGGATCAGTTGTTTCAAAGGCTCCACCAGCTTTTGAAAAGATGTTGTCTTTGGATACTTCAACATTCTTCGCTCCCGGGGTGTCCTCAGGTCTTGTGAGAGCTGGTCATGAGAATGTGAATGAGGATTCAAAAAGTGAGCTTCATGCGGGAGTAGCATGTCAACCTCCTGTTATGTTCAATATCTGTAGCGACATAAGGATGTCAAAATCTTTAGTATTTTGAAAAATACTAAGATTATTCTCGTAAAGGCAATAATATTTTTTCTTTACGTACTGTGGACACCTTGCTTTTCACAATTTTAAGACCTAGACTTGGTCCTTCGCGATATATCTAATCGTGGAGGAGCTTTTTCACCCTTTTTTTGTTGCAGGTTTAACATTTACGCACAGAAAAGATTTTGGAACCATTTTGTTGTGACTTCCTCCTTCATTGACTGAGGCAGTGAAGTTGCCTGATGCCGTCCACATTCAAGAATGTATATTGCGTAGACATATCTGCAATTTAGTTAAACCCTGTAATTTTATTTTTGAAAATTTAATATAGCTATAAGGGGAAAGAAATTTGAAATGTTTATATTTCTTGACTTTATGATGGTGAAAAAGCAATGTAGTGAACTGTTTAGAAGCTGTATTTTCTCAAACCGGGACAGAGCTATTACTTGGTAATTTGGCAATTGCATTTTGATCAGAGTTTAAAGCTTATAGTTGAGACTTGCTCTATCACATGACACAGGTCATTAAAAATAGGAAATGGAAAGAGATCTGTTTGGTGTTGGACTTCCCTAAAACAATTGTGAGTGCCTCGTTTGCTTTACGAAAGTATTATTCTTATCTGCTTCACCAGTATGAGCAGGTTTACTTCTTTCAGCGTAAGAGTCCTGTAGTGCCATCACCGGGTATCTAGATAAAACTGTATTTAATTGTTATTTCAAACTGTGCTATGTTCACACTAAGATTGTATTTTTCTCACATAATTGTATACTTTCTGGCGTTTAAGCTGTTTCACTCCCTTCAGAATCTCCAGCTTCCCATTCGCTGTCAGAGACCTTCACCTTCGAAGGGTCCTGTAGTAGATATGAAAAAGCAGAAGACTGATTGTGCCCAAGCACTAGGACGTCCTTTCTTGTAACCAATATTTTAAATAATTCATTGCTTAGGGACTGACCTTTGTATTGGTACTGTAAACATTTGTGTATATTGAAACATAGATTTTTAGGACCTGCTTTCTTTCTAACACTTTTAGGATTTTTCACCTAAAGGAGAACGATGGGTTCAAAAATGCTAATGTTTGCATTCAAAGATTAGTGTGATATGGATGGAAAAAGGATGCAAAATGCCTAGATGTAATGTTTGAATGCAAGAAACTAATAATATTGATTGATTAATGAATGGAAACTAGAGAAAAACAACTTGTTTGAAAACAAATTGTGTATTGCAAAATCACCTACAAATGAATGGAAGAATGCAACATAAATGAATCAAACTAAAAGTGTGCACTTGGAATTTTGATGAAGACTGAAAATTGCTTTTGAAATGTTGTTGATGAAGTTTTTTAGGCCTGGAGGGACTCATTCGCCATACTGGGCGAATCAGTCCCAGTTCTGGTAAAGTGAGTCGGCATCTGTTTCTGTCAAAAGGGTGTCAGAAAATGCAGAAAACATAAAACTAACCTAGAAAATGGGACTCATTCGCCACCCATGGTGAATGAGTCCACTTTTGAATTTTTGAATATTCAAGAGTGGATTCTGGAGCTTCCGATCTGCACTTTGACTTCCTACAGGTGTCCACTTCCGAAACTCTGATTTACAGATTTGAAAATGAGATTTTGTTGATTCTTTGACTTGTTGAATGAAGAGAGGACTTTAACAATTTTGCAACTTGATCTACAATAATTTCCAACCTTCCAAAGGACCTAAATCTGCAAACACACAAGAAGAGAAGAAGAAATGTTGAATGTTAGGGCATGGGGGTTTGCCTTGGTCAAACTTCGTTTAGGTAGTTAAACCAAAATGATGAAAGAATAGAATGAAACATGTAATAATGGAATATATTAGGTTGCCATGATGATTGATCTTGAAATTCTGCAATAAAACATGTAGAATTTGTCCTTGGATGTCTTAGGAAGCTAAATTAATGACTTGCAATGTTAGAGCCCTAACTTGCTTGACTTGAATTAATGATGTAAATGAGTTATGAGATTAAGAGATGAATGAGAGATGGAGAATGTAAAATGAGAAGGAAAAAAATATATTTATACACACTTGTGCCTTAGTAACTTGTTTATACCTCATCATAGGCCATCAAGTGATTTGGAAGAAAAACTCGAAAGGAAATTTTAAAAACTTTGAATTTGGAGCAAAATAAAAACCCAAAAGGAAATTTTCAAAACTTTCAATTTGGAGCTAGGGGGGCTCATTCACCACCCATGGTGAATGTGTCCCACCTAGGACTTGAAAATGGGTGTTAGGAATTATCTTGTATTTAATGTTGTTTATCAGGCTTGCATTCAAAAATACACTTAACTAAGACATATGAGGGCATAAAGGGGCCAAATAAAGCATAAAAAAGGGATAAATAGTGAAATTATGCCTAGAAAAGTGTGGAATCTTGTTACAAGACTTTACAACACTTCAAAATAGGACTTGATTAGTGATGAAAAGGTGATTTTTAGGTGAATTACAATAAGTAGAGTCTAGAAGAATGTAGAAATATCTTACAACACTTCACAACACCTCATTAAAAGCATTTTATTTAGTTTGCAAAGGTTTATGACCTAGTGTGGATGCATAAAATGCCTCACAACACTAGATTAAGGCCTCATTAAGTCCAATTAATCATGAATTAATCCCATGTCAAGCAAAGGGTTCTTTTTTTCTACGGCAAAAATATTAATAAATTTAATCATAAATACAACTTTGATGTAGTTGACCCAACATCATCTATTGGAAGTGTTGTGACTGGCTAGAAGCCATGGGAAAGTAGTTTAAGTTGGATTTATTAAATCAGCAGAAGCCAGTTTGAGTCAGATTTATTTAATCAACATAAGCTAGTTTGAGTCAGATTTATTAAATCAATAGAAGCTAGTTTGAGTTAGTAATATACTTAGTTGTACCGCATATATTTGATTTCAATACCAATTGTCACATAGCTAGGTCAAACATGTAGTGTTAAGTACATCTAGACTGTAACTTCATAGAAATTAAAAGCACTTTTCTTGTTGCAAACAAGAAACATATTTTTTCTATACTCAACAAGTGCTACTAATAGACTCAACTTTCTTAAATATTTAATGCAATCTGTGGCTCGATGAGCAAGTATTATTCCTGACTGTTGAAGCATTTTTTTTGTTCCAATTTTGATTATTAATTTTCTCGATAAATAGTAGTTTACCATCCATGCCTTTATAGGCAATAATATTACAATTGGTACGCGGTTTAACCTAAGTGGGTTTTGCTGAAGGTTTTGCAAATGGAGTTGCAAGCTAAGTGGGTTTAACCTTGGAGAGAACTCTACGGTTAAGCGTGCTTGAGCTGGAGTAGTACTGGGATGGGTGAACTCCCAGGAAGGCCTAGTGCTTCACCTCTGTGAGCATCGCCTAGATGCAATGAGTGCTAAGTGGACCATTTATTATCATGAGATATGGACTGTTCTTGTGAATCACTACTCACAAAACATGGGTCAATGAGTTTGATTTGAAACTACATAGTTGAATCCTAATAGCAATATCATAATGAAAGTTGACATCTGATAGAAATAACTATTTTTTCATTAAAAAAAATTAATATTTATTTAAAAATATATGTTTATCAAAATTGGAAAAAAATATATGCATGCACTAAAGTTTCAAGTTATAAATACACACAAAAATTTTGAAAGAAAAAAAATTACTCTGATGCAACTTAATTTTTAAAAAATACAAACATAACATACACTAAAAAATAGATATTTTACTAGTTTACATCATTTCTAAAATCAAAATATATATGCCACTTTTTAGTGATTCAAGTTTAAATGTTTTTGTTGTTTCCTTTATAAAATGTGATACAGTTTGGTGCTTTTACCCTCTAATCCTCAACAATTGATTAATCAAGTGGGTTAGGATGAGTATTTGATTTTTTTCTTTCTAAACTTATTGATTATTTCTATATAACATAAATACCCTAGAATATATATTATAAAATTTATTTAAATAAAATTAAACATTCATTTTATTTTGATATGTAAGGCTTTTTTTTATTAGATTAAAAAGAGAACATGCAAACGTCTGCTATGTGGTATTTTTAAACTCCCACCAACCAACACTGAGAAGGAGAACATAGCCATTTCAAGTTTAATAGTGCTTACTAACCCTACCCAAAAAACCTTCAATAGAAACTAACACCACCAAACCAAGCATATAATGTGCAAAATTTGAAACCCACCAAACCATAAACTACAAAAACCCATTCAAATTTGCAAAAGATTCAAAATCCTTTACCTAGTCAACACCACCAGCCACCATTAAACCAAGCATTTTCTTGAGGTATTCCATAGCCACGACCACAATCATCCTATTTCGCATAAGAGTCATCCCAGTCAAATCTAAAAGAAATGGATAGAACTTTGCAGGTTCATTTGTCTTTGCTAAGAGCTCGAGATTAGAATGTTGTGGAATTTTAGTTCCTATGATAGTTGACTTAAGCACCACTTCCAAAACACCTATTAGGTCATTTCTAAACAACTGAACCAATAGCTCCTTCGCCACCTCCTTGGAGACTCTACTGTCAAGAAAGAATGACAAGAATCATGAAGATGTGTGCACATTATCTTGCCCGTATTCGTTTTGTTCAATGTGCCTAGTACCCAACACCATTTTGACTGTTGTGACTATGAGCAGGTCACTATTAAGCAAAATTCTTTTCAATCTTTTATTTTTTACCTCCCTAAAGGCTGCTTACCGCTCCGTTGCATGCAAATAAATTGGGGTATCCGTGCCAAACCATACCAAACCCTCTACAAGACTGCAATAACAAATTTTGAACACCCAACCATAGGAATCCACCAACGATTCCAGAGACCAGTTAGGAGAAACCTACCAACACACCACCATTAACAAAGAAAAAATACCAATTTTTTTTTTAATGTGCTAAGCAGCTAACGTAGGTCCACATATTAATAATTTCCACAAGATCTAAGCTAATCCGCCACCACACAAATGAAGCATCATGTCTTAGCTTGGAAAGTTGTCCTTATACCATCGATTTCATCCTGCATCTTCGACTCTAAGTGCGAGGCACTCCTTAGAGAATGTCCTTTAAACCAAACTTATTAAAACTTTTACTTCAAACTTAACATGGGCGCCAACCTCTCAATGCTAATACCACCTCACCACCACAACAACAACATCCTATACACAAAATATTTCATTAAAACTTGCTTCTTTCTAAATTAATATTATCTTTTGAATTCCAAAATCATCCAAGATAACAACAACTAACCTTTATTCTTCTTATTCATTTTTACCAAGTATAAAACCTTCTACCATAATTAAACTATAAATTACAATGCATATCTAGGTTCTTAATAACTTTATAAATGCCCACAAGACCAACACATTTCTCCCTTGAAATTCATAGGTTGAAAGTCCCAAGATAATATTTTTTATTCAATATATGTACCTGAAAGACAAAGATCAAAAGGAAAATAATCTTGACCAATGGGATCTCCTACTAACCATAGAATTGGAAATAAATCCACCATTAAGCTCTAAAGGTCACATACCTTTCCCTTACACACACCATCCCTATTTGCAAGGGTTCCTTAGAAAAATTAAAAAACATACTATGCATAGTGAAAACACACATACTATAATTCATCACCCTAACCTTTAAATAGTTATAAATATTATGAGAAACTAAAACAAGGTGGAACTCCAACAAAAAAAACTAAACACATAATTTTAACAAATACCTCAAAGGGATCTAGCAATAAGTTGCAAATAAAATTCAAAACATAAACAATATTTCATGCATCTTAAACAAAGATTTAGAAAGGGGTAGACCTTACCAAACCAAGAACAAATGTAAATGGTGATAGCCTCTCCTTCTTTAGGCCATATTCTTCCATTCTTCCTATTGGTTATTTTTAATGAACCGAGCTTGTCTTGCCAGTTATCTATGAATGTGTCAAATTCAATAGTCAATAACTATGAGGGATTTTCCAACGAATAGGTGAAAGCTTGTTAGGCTTCCCCCCTCCACTTTGGGCTTTGTAAAACCTAGGAGGGTGATCCCTACAATGTATTTTTAGATACTATTGTGCGAATTATCATATACAATGTAATTCTAATAGATAAATTCTCCTTTAATTGCTTAACAAGTGGAAACCTTAAAGATCTGGCTAATCCTTATGGTAACATCACATTGAAGCATGAGAAAATGTTATAAATTTAGCTCGACATAGATTCACATAGAAAATGGATATTGAAATTTATTTTGAATGTAGTTTCTAAGAAAGATCCAAGAAACTGTAACATAACATGTGATGAGCCCAACCCAAAGTATGCTCATAATTTGAGTATCGTGGTGTACTTTTAATACCTTTCTTTTTGTTGTTCATGGTTGTTTAAACTCTTTAGAAACTTTTTATTGGGGGATATCCTGTAGCAATACATTTTTATATTCCTTTAGCCTATTATGTTGATATGTCTATATTTATTACCCTAATTGACTTTCCAAATGACTGGTATAACACATGTAGTTTTTGAATGATGAAGTAAATCTGATATGTGATTAATAAATGAATATCGTGTAAGTTGCTGTGCATGTTTTCGTTCGCTTATGTTTCCTTGTGTTTTGCAGGTTGTTCAAGAAAGTATGATCGAGTCAAGCGCAGCTGATCTCGGTCTTGCAGTAAAGTCCATTTCCTGCATGACTTCGAGGAAGTTATTCTAGCGAAGACTCTTTGACCAAAATTTTTGGGAAGGAATTTAAATGTCATTTAATATGGAAAGAGTGGAATGCTAAATTCTCTCTCTGAATCGTGTTGAGCAGATAAGTTAATTTATTTAGTTTTTTCCTTGATTCCTGGATGCATTTACATCCATGTCTTTCTCTATTTGGGTTAGTTAGTTGTTTTCCTAATTTAAATAAGTGTTCCTCCTGCGCGAGTGAGCAAGCATAGTGAGATAGAAAGGATATGATGTAAAAGTTAGTATGATAATAAAAAGCAGAGTCTGTATGACAAGAGATAGAGTTTTTTTGTTAGTTTTCATATGAACAAAACAATGTAAACCATTATGAGTTTATGAATAAAATTTGATGAAGTTCTAAGTTCAATACTTTCGTAATTAGTTGATGCTTGCTAAGGGGCCCCACTTAGTAAGTATCTGTAGTTAGTTAGTTAGTCGTTCATTTTTCTATTGATCATAAGTTAGATTTCATTTTTGAAGTTTCTGTGCAAACTCAATTTTATATTGTTCCTATAGCATCAGGAATCCATCCCTGTGTCTGTTCATGCAGCATAAGGCCAGCTCCTAGTTTGTTTCTTAGTCGTAGCTGTTATGATTTCTACTTTGGTTAAAGTATGGTTGAGTTTAGAGAACTTAGCATTACCTTGCTATAACATAGGTAGAATTATTTCCAAGTATTTATTTTCATTAAGTTGTGACTGAAACTAGTTCTTAGTGCACATACAGTGCCACTCCATTTCAAGTATATGTTCCCTGGTTTGACAAGTAAATGAACGACCATGAAAAGATATTAGTCACCTGCTAGAATGTCCAATTCCCAAGATAGGTTTTGCTGTGATTTTCATATCCTTTTGTGGGCGTGACCATTTTTGGCACTGTTGCTGGGGATGGTGTCAAGCTAAGAACCTATCAGAAGTCATTTTTAGTAGTAGTTTAGTCTGTTATTCAAGAATTTTCAAAATCCTTCAATTCACCATTCATTCTATTGCATGCATAGAAGAAGAGACGCTCTGGGAAGATTCCTTCCTGACCTTCCATCCATTGATAATAATCTTGAACCAGCTTATAATCTATTTGAGGATGAAGGAGATCAATATATCAATCCATTTACTGAAAACCTATTTGTTGAATTGCCATTTGACCGAGCTGACAAAGAACCTGAGGAAAATCCATTTGCTCTGATACTCCATCAAGCAAATATGGCACATAATCCACCTAATCCACCTCCTGCTTTTGAGTTTCCCATTATTTCCCAGCAAGATACTGATAACCTTAAAAATATTCCTTCTTCATTACTTCCCAAGTTCTATGGCCTAGTTACGGAGAACCCAAAAAATTTCTTGTTTGAGTTTGATATCCTCTGTCACAGCTATGATTACACTTCAGATGCTCACAGGCTGAAGTTGTTTCCTTCCACTTTGAAGGAAGGAGCCCTTATATGGTTCATGAGTTTGGGAAGAGGTGTTGTTGACATTTGGGCAGCCATGCAAACAAAATTCTTTGAGAAATATAAGGAATATTGTAAGAGTGGTAGTAAGGGAGACGATATATTCAAAATTCAACAAAAGGAGGACGAAAGCCTGAAAGACTATATCTCAAGATTCTTGTTTTCCCTAAAAACTAATTCAAACCATACTCTCAACGAATAATCTCAGAAACTACTTTTTCTAAGGGGAATCAGTGATACCTGTATAGACGCCCTGGACCTGATTGGAGGAGGTGACATAACCCAACTACCTTGGGATGATATCAAGAAAATATGTCTTAACTACTCTCGAGCAATTGTTAAGAAAGGTAGAGGTCATCAAGCCACAGTGGGAAAGTCCTCTACTAGTGGAGTTTCACGGATGGAGATCACAAATTTGTGGTCAGATTTCAAGCAAGATACCATAAACAACATGTCTACATAGTTGGATACTATGGAAGCTCGAAAGAAACATGAGGAAGTTGAAGCCATCTTGGCTAAGTTCTATCCACATTGCAGATAGAAGAAATGTGACTGCAGATGCAAGATGGTGGCTAACCTGGAGGCTACGCAGCTACCTACTGACTTTAAGGTGGTAGAAAGTGATGATGACCAAGTATTCTTCGTTGCACAAAGGCGACCATGGGCTCAAAGATAAGGTATTCCTCAAGATCCTTTAACTTTTGGTAATCCTTATTCTAATTACAATAACCAGTGGCAACCTACATATGGCCCATCACAACCTTGGAATACTACTCAACCTCACTGGCCTAGCTATCAGAATCCTCAATGGCAATCTCCTCAAGGAGGTTGGCAACAGTCACAAGGAAAATGGACTCCAGCCCCAGGTAATTGGCATCAGAACCCTAAATGGAGAAGTCTGTAGCAATGGAAAAACCAATCCCCTACCTTCATGCATCCTCAACAGTCACAACTGCAGGCCCTCATGCCACCTCCTGCAACACCTGCAGCAAATACTATCCCTCCAAAATAAATGCCTATGCCTGCTCAACCATTGCCAAATCCTAATAATAAGCAGCAGCAGCAGGAAGTCTATTTTGTTGATCCTAATCATCAGCCTACCTATGCTCTTAACCTAAATAATATTAATTTACGTTCAAGAACTATACTACCCACACCATCTCCTCCCATAATCTCAGAATTTCCATCTGAGGAGACTGACCATGAAGAATATACCAATGACCAAGCCCAACCAAATGAGCCAATTCAGATTTAGATTCCATCATTACCTAAGGCATCTGCTAAAGTGTCCCCTCCTTTTCCACAGAGGTTGGAAGGTGACAATGTAAAAAAATAAGAGGAACCTACCTTTGACATCCTTGACCAGCTAAGGCATATATGTGTGAAAATTCCCTTGTTCCAAGCAATCAAAGAAGTACCTATCTATAGTAAGGCCATCAAGGAGGCATGTTTGAAGAAACTAGGGAGGAAAAAGAAGGACCCTCAAACTATCCATGTCATAGGCCATCTCTCTGACTTAATGCTAGGGAAGCTTAGCATCCCAAAATATCTAGATCCAGGAAGCCCTATTGTGGAGATAAATGTTAATGGGTTGCAAATTAAGAAAGCTTTAGTAGATCTTGGTGTAGCTATCAATGTCATGACAAAGGATATGGTTGTAAAACTTAATATTTCAGACCTAAGGACTACACCTACAATATTACAACTTGTTGATAGCTCAACTGTCAAACCTGATGGGGTAGTTGAAGACCTGGTAGTCACCTTGGATTCTTGGGAGTACCTAGCTGATTTTATGGTCTTATCTCCAAAGGAATCATTGGGGGGATGCCCTGTAATACTAGGAAGGCCTTGGTTGGATATTGCTGATGCTTACATTGGTTGTAAGTCAGGTAATATGACAATATCTGATGGGTTTAGCACAAAGAAGCTTACACTCTATTCTCTAGCCTTGCCCCAACTTGAGTCTGGAGAGGTTGTTTGGCCAGATTTGGGAGGAGGGGAGGAAGTGAACTCCATGGCCAATTTAATGATGATTACCAGAGAGCCTTTCATTGCACGACAAGAAGAAGAAGATATACTGTCTAATATCCTACTGAATAAGTATGGTACCGAATACTTTCATTGTGAAAAAATTCCATGTTCCCTGCAGACTATTCTTCTTTCATCTACATCAACACATTATCCTGCATCAACTGATTGCTTACACACCTTGCTACCCCACGAGGTAGACATGCCATTTCTATCTAAAGTATCTATGGTAGATTTAACCTCCCAAGTTGAGGTAGCTATAGGAAAAACCTTGTGCATTAATAAAAACCTCACCAGTGAGCAACAAGAATCTATGATCAAAATGCTTGCCAGTCATAAGTCAACTTTTGCTTCGGAATATGGTGACATGAAGGGTTTAGACCGAAAAATCTGTACACATCACATATACATTAACAGTGAGTTCAGACCTGTCAGGTAGCCTAAAAGAAGAATCAATCCAGCTTTGAGAGAAATTGTTAAAGAAGAATTACATAAAATGTTAATAGCTAGCTTTATCTACCCAATCTCGGATAGTCAGTGGGTTTCCCCATTGGTTATTGTTCCTAAGAAAGGAGGAAAATGGAGGGTATGTGTAGATTACAGAGAGCTCAACTTGGCAATAAAGAAAGATTACTTTCCTCTTCCATTCATTTATCAAGTTCTAGATAATTTAGCTGGAAAAAAGTACTTCTCATTCTTAGATGGCTTCAGTGGGTACAATCAAATCAAGATTGCTCCTGAGGATCAAGAAAATACTACTTTTACATGCCCTTGCAGAATGTTTGCCTATTTAGTTTTTCCTTTTGGTCTCTGCAATGCACCTGCAACTTTCCAGAGGGCAGTCATAAGTATCTTCTCAGACATCTCATATGATTGCATGGAAATATACATGGATGACTTTACTACTTATGGTACAAAATTTGAGGAAGCTCAATCCAACTTGGAGAAAGTACTGTAGAGATGTGAAGATCACAACCTATCACTGAATAGTCAAAAGTGCTTCATGATGATGCAGGAGGGATAGTACTCAGTCACCATATTTCTACTGCAGGAATACAGGTTGATCCTGCTAAGATTGAGGTCATCTCTAATCTCCCATTTCTTGCCAAGTAGAAAGAAGTAAGGAGATTTCTTGGCCATGCTGGATACTACAGAAGATTCATCAAGGACTTCAGCCAAACAGCAGGTCCCTTATACACTGCTGAAGAAAGATGCAAATTTTTCTTGGACTAAGGAATGTGAAAAAGAATTCCTTGATTTAAAAGTAGCCCTTACACATGCATCTATTCTGAAAGGATCTGATTGGTCACTTCCATTTCATATTCATACTGATGCATCAGATTATGCCATTGGAGCAGTGTTAGGGCAGAAGGATGGATCAACAGAACATGCCCTCTACTATATAAGCAAAAATCTGCAAGGGGCTGAATTCAACTACACTATTAGAGAAAAATAAATGTTGGCAATCATCTCTACCCTCAATAAATTTAGGCATTACATCAATGGTTATCAGATATTTGTCCACACTGATCATGCAGCAATTTGGTATCTCATGAACAAAAGCTCAATATCTAGGAGACTGGCCAGATGGTTATTGCTGATGCAGGAATTTGACATTACAATTGTGGACAAGCCAGGTAAAGCCAATGTGGTTGCTGATTTCCTTTCTAGAATTCAAAGGCAAGATGACTCTGCACTTATTGAAGACTCCTTTCCTGATGATCACCTGTTTGCAATCAAGGTTATTCAACCATGGTATGCGGATATAGAAAATTATCTGGCCACACGAAGAACTCATCCTCAATTCTCCCCTAAGAAAAAAAGATTATTATCAAAAAAAGATTTAACTTTTCTTGGATTGCAGATTGCATGTTTTATACAGGGCCAGATCATGTTATGAGGAGATGTGTACAAGAGGAGGACATTCATGATATATTACATGCTAGCCATGATGAGCCGTGTGGTGGACATTTTCCTGCCAAAAGAACAGCAATGAAAATTTTAAATGTTGGCTACTATTGGCCAACTCTGCATAGAAATGCAGCCAAATATACCAAGAGATGTGATAGATGCCAAAGGATGGGAAGACCAACTCGATCTGATGAGATGCCTCTATTTCCACAAGTTGTTGTTACACCCTTTGATAAATGGGGATTGGATTTTGCGGGACCAATTGATCCACCTTCCAATGGTAAGTCCTACATCCTTGTATGCACAGATTATGTGACAAAATGGGTTGAGGCTAAACCTATGAAACATGCTAGGGATAATAAAGTAGCTGAATTCCTCTATGAGGAAATATTCACTAGGTTTGGTGTTACTAAGGAAATAGTGACAGATCAAGGAGCACAATTCACTTCTACACTTATCACAACCTTAGTAAATGAATACAATATAAGGCATAGTAAATCAACTCCTTATCACCCCCAGGCCAATGGCTAGGTTGAGGTCACCAATAGGGACATAGAGGCCATTTTGACTAAAACTATAGATTTGCATAGGAAGGACTAAAACTGTAGATTTGCATAGGAAGGACTAGGCCGTACGGTTACCAGAAGCTATATGGGCCTACCGTACTACCTGGAAGACTGCTACATGATATACACCTTTTGAAATGGTGTATGGTAAAACAGCTGTGATGCCAATAGAATTTGAACATAAGACTCAACATTAGAGATGGACATGGATTTAACAAATGCACAAAAGGACAAATTCATGCAGCTTAATGCTCTCGATGAGCTCTGAAGGAATGCCTTGTAGCATATTGAAATCATACAGTAGCAAAGGAAAAAGTGGCATGACCGACATATCAAAACGAAGCAATTCTCTGCCAGTGACTGGGCACTACTTTATGACTCGAGGTATAAAGAAAATCAAGGTAAAATCACAACCCGATAGCTTGGCCCATATGAAATTGAACATGTATTTGATAATGGTTCAGTTCAATTAGTCACAATTGATCATGTTCGATTCAAGCTACTAGTTAATGGACACCGTATTCGGTTGTATCGTAAGCCAATCTCAAAAGAAGAATTCATGCAACAGTTTGTATAGGATCCTACCATTAATCTTCCTATAGCAAAAGGATTTAGCCTTTCTCCTGCAGCTTCACCATAATGTTTTAAATGCATGCTCATAATAAAGGTTTCCTTTTAAGGAAACCCTTTTTCTTCGTTCCCACTCATCACCACATCTCACTTCTTTATCTTCCATTCCACCCATCCATTCCATCCATACATCTCATTTGTCCACGTCACTCATCAACCTCATTCATCTGCACCACCTTAATTATGATTTCATTCCCAACTATCATATCATACTAAAGTCGTCATCTTTCTTAGCACGTATGAGCATTGATTGAAAGGTACGCGATATCTTTTGTTATTGCATCATTGATTTATTTCATTTTATTCATTTACTACTATGTCTATATCAGTCATTATTTCCTGATCTCCACCTATTCTTTAGTACATGTGTGGACACATGCCATATTTTAAGTAAGGGGCGGGATAATCCATTTCACTTACGCTGCTGTCACAACTATTCAGATATGTTTCTTTATTATTTTCTTGTACTTTCCAAAGTATGACTACATGTTTCACCATTAAATCACAATTAAAACTGCTTGTTTAAGTAGTTATAACAATTGTTACATGAAAAAATATTTTGAGTTCATTCTTGGAAAAGAAGAGAAAGTGACGGTAGGGCAGAAAAAGCAGAGTAGAAAAGTAAAAAGTTTAGAAAAGAGTTTAAGTTTTAGCCGAGACAATTGTGAATATGGGTGGTCAACTGGTAAGACATGAGCCAATAGCTCATGAGATATTGATGTACAATCCTCAAACAGTTCAAGCATTCAGCCTCTATGGTTGGTTGAACTACTTTTTGAGGTTAAATACTTACAATGAGGAAGCCGCAGGTGAATTTTTAAGAACCCTTTCTAAAGGAGAGGCTATAGTATGGGGTTTAATAGTAGTTATAACCGAGGAATGAATTGCAGAGGTAACCAGGCTTCCAGCTGTAGGAGAGAATTTTTCTTCAGGTGTTGTTTCTGGTAGGGTAGAATTTACAATACCAACTGATGGACCCTTGGAGGTCTCTAAGCAAGGATGCAAGCGAGTGTCGTTTCCTCCCTCATATCCAGAATATGCTGCTTTCATAATTAGGTACTTAACATGTGAAGTCCATTTTTCTTACCTACATTCCTAGTATTTTAAATTGCTGAGTCATATGAGGCATGGGTTAGCCGCTAATGTCCCAAACTTTTTGTTAAAATTTTTGAAGCAATGCACCCATGAAACCCAGAGAGGGAGGGATAATTTTGTTTCCCATCATGCCCTTATTAAACTATTGATTGAATGCTCCTTGAGGGATGTGTCACCTCTTTCCTGGTAAGAATTTTTTGCCCAAAAGAGCCTGCAACTTCCAGAACCTCCTAGGGCACTTGCTCCATGGCCTAAGAAAGAGAAAGAGAAAATAGCATCTACCAGTAGGGAAACAAGGCAAGGGTCATTTTCTCCTGCAACATTCACATCAGAGTCCTCTACCCAAGTGCAAACTAGGTCTTCCAGTAGGAGAGAAAAAGGAAAAACGAAGGCAGGAGAGTCATCCGGGGCAGAACAAACCCCAGAATCTGACCCTCATCCTCAGAAAAGGCAACGCTCTTCTCCTACAGTACCTTCTCCTGCAATAATTTCTCCTACAACAACGCCTATTGCCACCACAAATTCACCATCATCTTCTAATAAGGTAGAGCCCTGTAGGCAATTCAGAAAGAGGAAAGCTACGAGAGCACCTCTGGTAGCTGCAACATTGCCAATAAGTGTTTCAAAAAGAAAACAATGTAAAGTCTCCCCTGCTTCACCTCAACTTGAAGTTATCATAATTTCAAAGGAATCTGTAGGTTTTAAACATAATGTCTCTCATGATGTATCTGAGAATGCTGCACAGAGTCCATTTGTTATTCCTGAAGAAGAACAAATTAAGACAAGGGAAGTTGAGCATATCGAAAGGGGGGTACCAAGTCTTGATGACTTGGCTGCTGCAGCTATGTAGATTTCAGAGGAAGCACAGTCTTCTCCACTGCAGCAATAAGAATTCACCCTGCAGCAAGGTGACAAACAACCTAAAAAATTGGAAGGGGCCAATGAAGCTTCATTACCCCCTGAAATTTGTCAAGCCATGGTTGTCTACAAAAAGACATTTTTAATTGAATTCTTGGAATATCTTAGAAACACATGGAGACCAGTCACATTGTAGACCTTAATTTTCTGCCACCTAGCCAAGACTGAAATGCAACAAAGTCTTTGGGAGGAAGAAAAGAAGAAACTGAAAAGAGACATTGAAAGGAAGAAATAGGAAATTCAGGAGTTAAAGGAGAAAATGAATGCAATGATGACAATAACTAGTAAGATTATGGAGTGTAGACCACCGCCAAGAGTTTATGCTCTGTGTCTCAAGGAACAATTTCTATGGTTCTAGTTAATGAGAATTTCTAGGAATCTAGATCCTATTACTCACACTGCTAAAGTATTCTATGATGCATACCAGGCAGCTCCTAATTGGCTAAGAAATTCTTTGTGTGAATTTTATTTGCATGGCTTTATAATTCCCTTTGAAACAGAGTGGAATCCACTTCTGTACATTGGCGAGATTCATTTAAGATCACTCATGTCTTGGGCAGCAAACAAAGCTAATTATGGTAGGAAATTGGAAGCATATGAAGAAGCAGAAAGGGATGAGCCTATTCCCTTGCGCCCTGAGAGTTCAGACCCCTATACAATGTTGAAAACCTGGCTTACTGTGGCATATGGCCATAATAATAATATAGTCAGGATGAAAATATTTGATCTCAGAAAATAGGTGTATGATGCGTTTCAAGAACTGACATACTCATTTTGGAAGTTGTCATACTCCATAATTGAGAAGAGATGGGAGAGATTGATTATTGGGTTAAGAAGGTCTGAGCCTCACAGTCCCCTGAATTTTATAGCAGCTCTCAAAAGATCAAACAGATACATACAGTTGGGCCTTCAAAAGAGTTTTGAGTTGTGGTTGCCCCTGACATGTAGACCTCCTATGTTGATGTGGCCTCTTTATCCCTACTGAGCCACAAATATTAATGAAGATACAGAAGCTCGTAGGTATGAAAGGTGGCAGAGTTTCAGAGGTTTTTATTATAAATTCGGAACTTCATTTTAGGGTCATGCCTCAACCACTGATTTCAGAGAGACCACCAGAAATTTTAATGCTCGAGGACCAGCATCAGGTTAAGTAGGGAGAAAAATGATGAGCCCAAAGTATGCTCATAATTTGAGTATCATGGTGTACTTTTAATACCCTTGTTTTTGTTGTTCATGGTTGTTTAAACTCTTTAGAAACCTTTTATTGGGGGATATCATGTAGCAATACATTTTTATATTCCTACAACCTATCATGTTGATATGTCTATATTTATTACCCTAATTGACTTTCCAAATGACTGGTATAACGCATGTAGTTTTTGAATGATGAAGTAAATCTGATACATGATTAATAAATGAATATCATGTAAGTTGCTATGCATGTTTCCGTTCGCTTCTGTTGCCTTGTGTTTCACAGGTTGTTGAAGAAAGTAGGATCGAGTCAAGCACAGCTGATCTCGGTCTTGCAGTAAAGTCCATTTCCTGCACAACTTCGAGGAAGTTATTCTGGCAAAGACTCTTTGACTGAAATTGTTGGGAAGGAATTTAAATGTCATTTAATATGGAAAGAGTGGAATGCTGAATTCTCTCTCTGAATCATGTTGAGCAGATAAGTTCATTTATTTAGTCTATTCCTCGATTGTTGGATGCATTTACATCCACGTCTTTCTCTGTTTGGGTTATTTAGTTGTTTTCTTGATTGAAATAAGTGTTCCTCCTGCACGAGTGAGCAAGCATAGTGAGATAGAAAGGATATCATGTAAAAGTTAGTATGATAATAAAAAGCAGAGTCTGTATGACAAGAGAGATTTTTTGTTAGTTTTCATATGAACAGAACAATGTACACCATTATGAGTTTATGAATAAAATTTGATGAAGTTCTGAGTTTAGTACTTGTGTAATTAGTTGATGCTTGCTAAGGGGGCCCACTTAGTAAGTATCTGTAGTTAGTTAGTTATTCGTTCATTTTTCTGTTGATCATAAGTTAAACTTCATTTTTGAAGTTTCTGTGCAAACTCAATCTTATATTGTTCCTGCAGCATCAGGAATCCATCCTTGTGTCTGTTCCTGTAGCATAATGCCAGTTCATAGTTTGTTTCTCAGTCGTAGTTGTTATGATTTCTGCTTTGGTTAAAGTATGGTTGAGTTTAGAGAACTTAGCATTACCTTCCTATAACGTAGGTAGAATTCTTTCCAAGTATTTATTTCTGTTAAGTTGTGACTGAAACTAGTTCTTAGTGCACATACAGTGCTGCTCCATTTCAAGTATATGTTCCCTGGTTTGACAAGTAAATGAACGACCATGAAAAGATATTAGTCGCCTGTTGGAATGTCCAATTCCTAGGATAGGTTTTACCATGATTTTCATATCCTTTTGTGGGCATGACCAACATGGCCAATGCCTTATCCTAGGGTGGAGAATCCTAAATCACACAATTGAGAATACATAATAGTATTATTCCTATCATAAAAAATCCTATCAATGATTCCTTACACTATTATACTAGAAACTTAACTAGTAATACTTAATTATCCATGCATACATTCACATAAACCTTCATTCATGTTAATACAAATTTAACTCATTCTTTTAACAAGCATAATAACCATGAATAAACATTCAAGGAAATACAAGAAGATGAATAAAAGTAATCTTTTATTGCTTTATATTCAAAATATATGCAAAGTATACAATGGAGAACATTGGCCTTGAATATTTTCCATTTATATTCCAAAATATGAAAATATTGTTATCATATTCACCATTACAAGACTCAAAAGACTCGTAGAACCTAGAACATGCTCATATTCTATTATCAAAACCTCGTTACAAAATTTCTCTAAGATCAACCAACTAACAATGCCATAAAATTGGCTTTGAATTCCCTTCTATAAAAAGAAGGAAGAAAAACAAGCTTCAGACCAAATTGTACAATGTCATGTTTTCATTTGACAATCACATTTACATCCAAAGGTAGTTATTTTTTCCAAAATATTAGGGAGAGGTTGACATAAGACAAAAAATATTTATCATTTGTTGATGAAGATTCTCCCACCTTCCAAAAGGCTCTTTAGTCAGTGCCAATTATTCTTTCCATGAGCTATACACCCTTTTCCACGTTTTCTAAAACTTGTATATGAAAAGAATAAAATAAAGAAAGGAGAGAACACCAAACCATTTCCACATTTATATTCCATGTCATCAATTTGAAATGGAGAAGAATACAATATCTGAACTTTGATATATCTAAGGCTTAATCTGTACTAGTTCCAGGCCATGTATTGTACTTCTCCTATTGTAACCTTTATTATTGCAAAATATAAGATCAAAATTTTCATCACCACTTCATCATTGTAGGACCATACTCATCCAAGATATCAACATATTTTCTCTTCCAGAGTTCAAAATCTTCTTCAAAAGGCCAGTTAAATGTTATAACTTCATCTACCTTTTTTTCATATGGAGTGTACTTTATGACTACCTATTTAGCTTCCTTGTCAAACTCCTCAAGGAAAAGTCCAATGTGGGTGAGCTTATCCATACTATTTTTCAACATCTCCATATCTACTCCATCACAAATTAGCTTGTCTTGAGTGGCTATCACATTATTTGCTTGGTCCTTCCATTCTTGCAAAGGCTTAGCCTCACCATTTTCATTTAAAATAGATGGAAGTAGATTGAAGCTCCACTCATCAAACATCTTCACTAAATCCCTAATTTTCATTTCCAATGGTTAAATCAACCCTTATAATTCCTTGATTGCATTCATAAGCCCTGGGGTTGGGACGATGCCAGAAGGTTTATTTGCATCATTTTTTGACCTAATGGCCATATCTCTCAATTCTTATGCTCTTGGGATCCATTTATCCATCAATGGGATGTAAATCTCTTTATCTTGGTTTATTGATGTAGAAAACCCTAGTTTTTGAGGATGTCAAACACTTGAAATGCACTGCAACAACTTTAGAATGTTTTTGAATGCTTTTTTAAACAATAATAAGCTTTAAAGCAAGATTTTATGGTGAAAAAATTCTTGAATTTGGTAGAAAAACATAAAATCTACCCTTATTATTCACGTTCACATGAACTAGAATGACTTAATGATGTCCTTTTTATCAAATTTGGATTTCAACCATATATCTCATCGTGATCTAGATCAATGTGTGGCCAAGATGTGGTCAAAGAATTTTGAACATTTTTATTTCTGTGACTCAACATCCACTAGGCCCAATTCTTGCCATGTGTGCATCATTTTCATTGGCTTCATGGCCCCACCGGACTTTACAAGTCATGCCAAAATCCACGTGGAAGTCACCTGCTAGCCCTCTAAAATTTGCAAGGTTTAGATCTATAGTCGTGGGCTAGTGGGCAACAACCTTGATCAACCTAGTGGCCTTCAATGTGGACTCCTTTTAATCTCCAAGCCTAACACTCATATAGTTATCCTCCCTTCACAATGAACGACTCATATTAAAAAATCTCATGGAGCAATTTTGCACATGCACGTATATCTCTTTAGTAGCATTCCTTTTAACATTACCATAGTTTTTCAAGTTATGTGACCAAATATTTCAATGCCTTCTATAGTCCTATGGACAGTAGTGATGATGCCACATGGTGCTTTCCCACCATCCCTCTAAGAGCTGAGAACTAATAGTGGGTCTCTTGCAGGCTCACAAGGAATGATCAGGATTAAACTGCAAGGTTGTATCTAGGTCATCGATATCATTGCCTTTCATCACTAATGCCATGAAGTGTCGGTAGGACCTACCACAAGGATGGGCAGGTGTCACCTACCTGCTATCACTCTGGTTCATTTATGCAATTATTTTATTTCCACAAGCTACTGGGCAACCAATGAAATGCATTTGGTGGGATGAAACGACCATTGCTTGAGAATTTTTAAAAGGCATGTGCATTTATTTGTGACTTAAAAGGGGTTTTTCTCTAAGATAACATGGTAAATTTACTTAAGCATTTGAAAGATCTAGACTTGGGATATAGTGCCAAATATTTAAAAGACTTCAAACCTACCTAAAATTTGACAAGATTAAAATAATTCAATGGGTAGTGATCGATAATCCAGCCATAAGGGGTTGGTAAGCAAATGATTTCAATGGTTCAAGTCATAACTTGAAAAATTGGGAACGAGCCAACACTAGTCAACTACAAATCAAACTTACGCAATGTCTTTTAATACTTAGGATTTTTCTAAGGGGTTTACGACATAAACAAAACCCTAAATGGAGGAAAAACAAAAACCTTAAACTATAGGACACATACCAGACATAAAAATCAACCAAATATGCATCAAATATCTGTGGAACACAAAAAATTTAGGGGTTCTACTAGTGGCTCTAGTTGGGGACATTTGTTCTTCTAGAACCGAGCAAGATCTTAGAATCTCAAGGTTCAGTAGACCAAACACAGAGAACAAAACCAGGGACAACCCATATAAGGAAAACCAAGCAAACTAAAGAAAAAGCATTCCAAACCAAACCTATATACACAATATACATAATACTACAATGTACATGGAAAAGAAACATACCTCAAGAGAATTATTCTTTCAAGAATTGTCCATGCACTGATAGCTCAAGAAACTGTCTAGTTAAAATTTGTAGATAGTAGGAATCTTCACCATGTGTGTTTGATATCAGATAATGATGAGGGCACAACCTGAGACACATAAAATAACCCACAAATAAGAGAATAATTTTATTATTTAGAAAATGGAGCTTCTTACATGCAGAGGATCTCAAATCCCCAAGTTTTTACAACACATGCAAGTTATAGATAGCTACAAAATAACCCTTTTGCAATATGCAAGCTTGTCCCCAAAAAGTTACCCAAAAATTAGAAACCCGCCCATAAATAGAGCTCCTCTTTAGTTTGGAGCCAAAACAACATTCAAATTCGAGTTTAGGCGGTTTGGCGCCGAAAATTTACAACATGAAGTTCAAATTTCAAAAGAGCATTTGCAATTGTATCTTCTAGAAAGTGTGCCAACTTCCGGGGCCATAACTTTTGATCCAGGACTCTGATTCGTGAACCATTTGAACCATTGGAAAGGTCTAAAAGTCAATAACGTGCTCAAAATATGCTATGCCAATTTTAGCAAGTTTCAGGGTCGATCCAGAAGCTCTAAGTGCCTAAAATCTAACTCGAAATATTTTCAGGTGCAAATCTGGAAAACTAAAACTGCAATATCTTTCCACCTAGGAATAGAAAATAAAAATTGTAAATTGGAAATTTCATTATGATGAAAAGGGTATCCAAAAATGTAAGAACATCTAAAAACCAAGAAACTTGAAATTTAACTATTTTTGGGTGATGCAAGATT
>VDFB02347150.1:0-38083 GCA_007258455.2 Sequoia sempervirens
ACAAAGGAGAAACATTAGAGAAAAAGAAAATGATTAAGGTAGAGGGTTCCTCTTTTGATTTCACTCAGGCTTTATCTTAGGTAAAAATGTCTGTCCCATTGCTCGAGATGATGAAAATTAAGGAGTATAAGGATAATGCTATTCGATTGATAACAAATGGAAATCAGAAAAATACAAGTTCTAAAAATAAGATAGCCACTAAAATGGTTAATAAGCAAGAGAAAGTAAGTTTCCTAGAAGTTTTCCTAAATGATGTACTAATAAATCCCCCACAAGTTGATCCTTTTTTCACTACGTTACTTATAAACAAAAAACTGTTGAGGAATTGCATGATAGACTCTTTCATTGCTATTAAGATTATGCCAGTTGGAGTTATGAAACAACTTGGCATGTGGGTGGATACTAATGGAGCGAAATGCTATGCAATGGATAGCAAACTTGTTCTAGTGGTAGGTGTTATGAAAGATGTTGAAGTCAAATTAGTTGCTTATCCTCAGGTGGCATATAATATAGATATAACTATAATTGATACCCCTCCTTAGTTTGGGATGCTTCTATCAAGACAATGGACGACAACGGTTGGGGGAAATGTCCAATTTGACTTATCTTATGCAATAATTCCAGTGAATGGTCAGGAAGTTAAGTTGTATAGGGAGCCAAGGATGAACCAAATTGTAGATTAGGTACCTCAAGATCAATTCAATTATTTTTGCGATGTGGATCTTGGGAATTTTAAGATAGAACCAGCCCATCCAGAATTAGTCAATGCTGATCCAATTGATAAACATGTTGCAAAAAATTGTGATGATGTGTGGAAAATGTACTTTGATGGAGCATGTATCCAAGAAGGTAATGGATCAGGAATAGTATTTGTTTCACTTGAAGGAGTTACATTTAAATATTCATTTTTTCTGGCATTTGAATGTACAAACAACGTGGAAGAGTATGAAGCTTTATTAACAGGTTTGAATATAGCTGTAAAATATAAGATCAAGTTGGTAGCTATTCTAGGGGATTCTGAGCTATTTGTTTCTCAAGTTAAATCAAAATATTCAGCAAAACACAAGAGACTGAAGCAATATAGGAATGTTGTATGGGACACAATTGAGCTATTTTATGCTTTCTCCATTGAGTGGATTGATAGAATTAAAGAAAAAAATAATGGCGGAACTTTTATGCAGAAATGTAGCGATGAAAGAGATGATGACACATTCACGGGCTGGAGTATCTCAAATTGAGTTGAAAACAAGATGGTTGTGCACGACAAATACATATTATTTAGATTTAAAGGAAGAGTTTTATTGAAGTGGAAATGCCTAAGAAACACCTAGTAGGAGATTTGTTCAAAATATAGATCTGTGTAAGGCTCAAGAAATTGATTTCAATGCCTTTGTAGAAGAAGTAGATGGAAAGGAGATAGTATTTAGGAAGGAGGTCTTATAGCTTAAAACTAATAAGCTTCCCAAAGGGCTAGTAGCATTGGAGAGGGTATATGATGGAAGTGATCAGTCCCTCATGAAGCAGACATTGGTCAAGAGGAAGGATATTGAAGAGGTCAACTTAGGGATTGAGCTAGCACCAAGAAAGGTGTACATAGGGAAGAAAATAAAGCCAGAGCCAATTCAAAAATATTAGCTGATCAAATTATTGAGAAAATATAAACATGTGTTTGCATGGTCTTATGAAGATCTCAAAGCATATAGGGAGGATTTGTTTCAACATGAAATCCCGTTGAAACCAAATGCAAAGCCATTTAGGTAGAAGTAAAAACCCATTAACCCAACATTGCCAGGTATAATTGGCGAGGAAGGCGATGCACCTTTTCCAATGGCTATCTAAATGCACACATCAACTTCCTTCACTGTAAAGAACTTGATACTTTAGCTCAACTCACACAACTAGGACATGTTTGAGAGGACTTGAGGTCATGTACCTCTCAAAATGTCAAAACAAGACCAAATAGCGACTTTACCTCCAAAACTCCCATTCTTTCATCCTTACACACACAGCAATACAAGCTGCAACATTGCTTAAAATAGGGACAGTCAAAATAAAATTATTAAAAGGCATTAACCAAACCAGCTAATCGGGTTTAGACTTCTAAAAGATCCCCACAAAGTTCAAAGCACAGGATCAAACACCCAACGCAAATGTATCAAAAGATTGATTTACAAGCCATAAACAAGGCTTAACTAGGCATGTACAAGGAAGCTTTCAACTTGTCAAGGCACACCCCAACACCCCTAATGCCTTTAATGGACTCCAACAGGTTCCCCAAGACCCCTTTCACATTTTTCATTCATTCCATTTCTTTAAAATACTCAGAAATCAAAAGAAAAGCTTACAAATGATCATTTTCTGGACTGTTTCAAGGTAAAACCAGAGCTAGGGCATCACATAACTTTTGAAAAACTCCATTTTTCAATATGAAACAAATTTCAGAATGTAAAGGAGTCCTAAATCTACCAATCCACCAGTTTTTAGATTTTTCCCACGGTGGAAATGGGAATTACATCCATTTTGGTGACCAAACCCTTGTTTTGCAAGATTTCAGACCCACTTTCACTAAAATTGATGTAACTTATTCAATTCTTAATGAAAATGAGAAAAATCACCACCAAAAGAAAGTAGATTCTTCCCTATTTCAAACCATTTCAATTTGGAGTCCGTACAATAATGTACCATACCGTACTAAGTACGGGATCAGGAAAAAATGCTGTAAAAAATAGAAAAAACAAAGTTCTCTTCTTATTAAATGCTTCAAAACTTCAAAACTGCCAACAACAGCCCAACCTCGACCCAAGGGAGGCTTCTTAAACTTGTTTCCCATCATTTACAACTGCCCTCAACTGATTTTTGAAGGAGGGAACCATTAGTTAATGAAATTACATCATTAATGCTAATTTTACACCAAATTTCATTATGACAACTTTGCATTTTGAAGCAACTTTGCAATCCTAAAGACCTAAGACCTTAACAACCATTCAAATAACATTGAAACAGCCTTACTACATTTTCAAGACCCCAAACCTTGCACAATTACATAAAAATTCACATTTTTGCCTTCAAAGGCTACAAAAGCAACTTTTAGTGCAAGATTGCATTGTTGCATATTTTGACTAAAAACTCAAAAACTCACCCTAGATCTTGCTCAATGGTCTTGATTGACCTTATTAATGACTAAAAGACTCAAAAATACTAATTCTAACCTCCTAACAACAAATTTTCATTAAATGAGTGAAAATGGAGGATGAGGTGTAGGTGCTCTTGCACCATACACCCCCCCTAGAAAAGACTCATGCCTCATGAGTTGTGTTTGATAGCACTGTCTCCAAGCTTCAAACAAGGTCCACTGATCCACAAATCCACTCCATTGGTTCATGTAAACTGGAACTGCAAACAGCCCTGCACTTCTAGCATTTTGGAATGCATTGATACATGCATTTTCCCTCTTCTCTGTCCTCAGACCTGCAAACAGTCTTTTATCTTTTCCCTGAGCAAGATTGAATTGTTTATTTTGTTTTTCACCTGCATACAAACAAGGATTAGTAACTCTATGATCTTTGTTGTTTCCTTTGTTACCTTCATGCTTGCAACTATCTTTTTGTCCCTGTTTTCCTTGTCTTTCACTCACTGCCTCATCAAGTTATTTTGCCACTGTCAAATCAGACTTATGTACTGTACTTCCTGCAAAAATTTTTTGTTTCTCAGACCTAGTCTTAACTGTAGGGCATTCAATGGTTCCTACTAACACATTCTCATGCAAACTCACTGTCCTCACCTTCTTTACCTCTGTATTTTCCTTTACATCTGTTATCCCTGTATTTTCAGTCTTAGAACTGATTACATGATTAGAATATTTGTTTTCCTTTATCACATTTATAGGTTCCTTCTTGCCACACATTATGACCTTTGCTTTACCTTTAGCATCTTCTACAAGAGGAGTTAACACAAAAGAATGACCATCTTGAACTATGGTGTAAGTATTTTCCCTACCATCATACAATGCCCTCTTGTCATATTGCCAAGGTCTGCCTAATAAGAGATGACAGCAGTCCATTGGAAGAACATCACACACAACACTATCATGATAACCACCAATTTGAAAATCCACTATAGCCTTTTCATTCACCAACAAAGATTGATCATCAGTTAACCATGAGATTTTATAGGGACATTCATGAGGAATCTTTTTCAATCCTAACTTATTGACCATTTCACATGACACCATGTTTTCAGTTGATCCAGAATCAATGACTACTCTACATACCTTGTCCTTGCACTTACAATTTGTCTTGAAGAGACTTTTCCTTTGCAAAGGTGCTTCCTCTTTTGTTGCCTTCAAGATTGTTTTTCTCACCATCAACATTTCCCCAACCTCAGGATCTGCATTCCTACTTGGAGAACAATTACTTTCACACTCCTCTTCCTGTACCAATTGTGCTCTTCTATCAATCTTCTTGTCTCCACTAGAAGAACTACCAACCCTCTCAGGACACTTCCATGAAGGATGGCCAAACTCATTGCATGTGTAGCATCTTCCTGCAAAATCATTAGAACCTCTACCAATACCAAACCTTCCTCTACCTCTAAAACCAAAACCACCTCTAGAATCATTGTGATCTTTACCTTTGTTTGCTCCTTGATCTTCATTTGGCTGCTTTGATGTAGAAGGTATTCCTCTTCCTCTTGCACTAGGACCACCTCTTCCTCTTACTGCTTTCTCTTGTCTGCTTTTAAGCTTCTCCTCCACCCTGATTGCCATTTGATAACAATCCTCTACACTCCTAGGGTTAGCCAAAACCAATTCATCCTGTATATTAAGCCTCAAACCACCAATATACCTAGCAATTTTTTCATCTTCATTCTCATGATGACTAGACCTCAAACTTAATTTATAAAACTCCTCAGTATAGGACTTAATATCCATTTCCCTTTGCCTCAAACTTTGCAATTTTTTAAACATTTGAATTTGGTGATCTTTGGGTAAGAATTTACCTTTGAGTTTAGATATCATCTTGTCCCATGATGTGATTTTAGACTTTCCTTGTTTCCTCCTCTCAGACTGAAAGTAATTCCACCATACCAAAGCATGACCCTGCAACTTAGTCTTTGCAATCCTTATTCTTTGCTCCTCGGGAACTTCTTCACATTCAAAATGGTTATCTAATGCAGCAATCCAATCAAGTAGTTCTTCATCATTTAGACTACCACCATATTTAGAAACATCAAGTTTTACCTTAGGCTTGTCACCTTTCACTGCCTTCAACAACTTTGCCATTCTTTGGTCTTCTGGATCAAGTTCTTCTTCCATGTCTTCAAACTCCTCATCTTCCTCTTCTTCTGGCTCACTCTCTTCAGCATCTATTCTCTTGTTTGTCTCCAGGGCTATGACTCTCTCTTCCAACTCTTTGAGTTCTCTTGCATGCCTTTCCTTCATCTCCCTCATCTCTTTAGCCATATCTTTGCTCTTTGGAGGCATCTTGTCAACCTTTCCTTTTCTTCAACCTGCAAAATGCAAACCAAAACCTACTCCCTGCTCTAATACCACTATGATGCAGAGTGGCAAGGGAAGCAATACCTTTTTCCAATAGCTTCTCTAAATGCACACATCAACTTCACTATTCCTTCCAACAAGAAACTTGATCACCCAATTCAACTCACACAACCGGAAATGTTTGAAGGACTTGGGGATGCTGTGTACACTCTCAAAATGTCAAAACAAGACCAAATAACCTGACTTTACACTCAAAAACTCCCATTCTCTCATCACTCTTACACAAGCCCATGCAACCTTGCAACATTGCCAAATAGGACAGTCAAAATAAAAACTTATTAAAGGCATTAACCAGACAATGAAATCAGGCTTTAGAATTCTAACAAGATTCCCCACAAGTTCCCAAAAGCACAGGATCAAACACCCAAAACAAATGTATCAAAAGATTGATTTACAAGCCATAAACAAGGCTTAACTAGGCATGTACAAGGAAGCTTTCAACTTGTCAAGGCACACCCCAACACCCCTAAAAATACCTTTAATGGACTCAAAGGTTCCCAGACCCTTTCACATTTTTATTCATTTCCATTTCTTTAAAATACTGAAATCAAAGAAATGCTTATAAATGATCATTTTCTGGACTGTTTCAAGGTAAAACCAGACCTAGGGCATCACATAACTTTTGCAAAAATCCATTTTTCAATATTAAACAAATTTCAGAATGTAAAGGAGTCTTAAATCTACCAATCCACCAGTTTTTAGATTTTTCCCACGGTGGAAATGGGAATTACATCCATTTTGGTGACCAAACCCTTGTTTTGCAAGATTTCAGACCCACTTTCACTAAAATTGATGTAACTTATTCAATTCTTAATGAAAACGAGAAAAATCACCACCAAAAGAAAGTAGATTCTTCCTTCTTTCAAACCATTTCAATTTGGAGTCTGTAAAATTATGTACCAGACCGTACCAAGCACGGGATCAGGAAAAAATGCTGTAAAAAATAGAAAAAACAAAGTTTTCTTCTTATTAAATGCTTCAAAACTTCAAAACTGCCAACAACAGCCCAACCTCGACCCAAGGGAGGCTTATTAAACTTGTTTCCCATCATTTACAACTGCCCTCAACTGATTTTGAAAGAGGGAACCATTAGTTAATGAAATTACATCATTAATGCTGATTTTACGCCAAATTTCCTTATGACAACTTTGCATTTTGAAGCAACTTTGCAATCCTAAAGACCTAAGACCTTAACAACCATTCAAATAACATTGAAACAGCCTTATTACATTTTCAAGACCCCAAACCTTGCACAATTACATAAAAATTCACATTTTTTCCTTCAAAGGCTACAAAAGCAACTTTTAGTGCAAGATTGCATTGTTGCATATTTTGACTCAAAACTCAAAAACTCACCCTAGATCTTGCTCAATGGTCTTGATTGACCTTATTAATGGCTAAAAGACTCAAAAAGACTAATTCTAACCTCCTAACAACAAATTTTCATTAAATGAGCGAAAATGGAGGATGAGGTGTAGGTGCTCTTGCACCATATCTACATTTCTAGTTTCCAATTCCTTTTGTCTCAGTGAATTTTATCAAGTTTTGTGGAAGATATGATTATTTTGGTGAGACTGCCTTTTCTAACAATATTGTGCAGAATTTACAGTCTAAAGAAGTGTGATGGTACGGAATTTAAAGTCTATATTTTGGATCTAAAACCAATTGGATTTTGTTTCCATGTGAATCTACTTTCATTTGCTTCAACTCTCATCAAAATTAATTAAGAATTGAATGAGTTATGAATATTTTTGTGAGGGCAGGTCTGAACCCTACCTAGGGTTTGCAGTTTTGGGAAAAATACAATAACTTTCATTTCAACTGTTGGATCTTCATAAGAATTGGAGGAAAAGACTATAACTATGTTTTATTTAATCTCACCAGAGGGATTGGCTTCATTATTCATTTTTTAGAAGTTATTAATGACTTTTCATGAGAATAAATTGTGGGCTGCCATAGCTATGTTTTCAATGTGATATACAATGCCTAATAGCATGTGTTATACAAATATTGTTTTGGATTATTATTGAAGTTTGTGAGATGTGTTGTGAATCCTCATAGCTCTGCATCAAATTGGTATCAAAGCCTAGAAAAGATATGGGCTGGTGAAGTTTGTTGGTTTTGTGTTGGTGTTTGTGGTTGTGTGTTGTGCAGGTTGAGGAAGAAACCTGATTGCCTAGGTGTGGCAAAGTAAAGTGGAAGCAAGGAGAGACTTGCTTGTGGAGATGGATTTGTTGAGAAGAGTGGAAAGATATTTGCAGGCTGAGGATTCAAGAAAGAAGGAAAGAGAGGAAAAAGAGTTGAGAAAGAAGGAAAGAAAGAAAAGCATAAGGCAAGAGAAGATGGACAAAGAGATTGCTGAGTTGAAGGGAGAATTGAAAAGACTTGAAGAAGAGTTCCAAGAATCCACGATGAAGATGGAACAAATGATGAAACAAGATACAAGTTGGCATTTGACATTGAAAAGGAAGATGGTTTGGCCTATAAAGAAGATTATGAAGAAGCAAAGAAAACAAAAGAAGGCAGAAAATTCAGTCAAAGATGAAGAAGAAGATTTATGGGCACAATATTTAGCCATTGAAGAAGAATGGAATAGTAAGGTTGGTGTTGGAAAAGTCACACAAGAGGAAGAGGAACTCATCAAGGTGGAAGAAAACAAGGACATTGAGGTTTCAAGTGAATTGGTTTCCAGATTGGATAAGTTGGTTATGGGTGAAGAGGAATTTGAAGTACAAGAAGACAAGGAGGAGACCTCAAGGTCTCTATATTTTGTTTCTAATTTTTCCTTGGACTATGTATGTGCAGGTTATGAAGGAAAAAGTGAAGTGTTTGATGATATGATAGAGTTTTGGGACTTCCAAGTTGCAGGGATGCTTGATAGAAGAAGGCATAAGAAGAACAAAGGGAAGAAAAGACAAAATCTGATTGAAAATACAAAGGACAAGGTGCAAAGTAACTGGAAGACTAGGAAGAAGATAATTCAAAGGGGCTTGAATTCTTTTGCCCTCAGGAGTTTGGTGCAGGAGCACCTATTTGATCACATGCCTCCATGAGGCCATATTGTTCGGCATTTGTTGTTTCCATTTTGATGTTTTGACATTTATAATAAAGGTCCAAAGATGCACCTTTGGCCAATTGTTATAAGTCCTAGGATGTTGTTCATTTCTACATATATTGTAAAAGAATTGTAAAAGAAATTACAAAATTAGGTAGATGAAGTGTCATTAAGGTGTTTTGTCAACAAACTAATAAAAAGGTAGTTGAAAATGGTTGGTTTTATTTGTAAATGTATAAATACACCCTCAAAAACTTGAATTGGGGGTTGGAGACATCATTTTTGAGGTTAAATGAATGGAAACCTCAAGTTTGGTATGCATTTTCTGATTTTTACATTGTTACCAGGCTGAAGTTGTGTTTTGTACGGACTTTTACGGGATCAAATAATGGATTATCATATATTGATGGAAAGATCTCTGTTTCTAGTTTCCAATTCTTTTTGTCTCAGTGAATTTTATCAAGTTTTGTGGAAGATATGATTATTTTGGTGAGACTGCCTTTTCTAACAATATTGTGCAGAATTTACAGTCTAAAGAAGTGTGATGGTACGGAATTTAAAGTCTATATTTTGGATCTAAAACCAATTGGATTTTGTTTCCATGTGAATCTACTTTAATTTGATTCAACTCTCATCAAAATTAATTAAGAATTGAATGAGTTATGAATATTTTTGTGAGGGCAGGTCTGAACCCTACCTAAGGTTTGCAGTTTTGGGAAAAATACACTAACTTTCATTTCAACCGTTGGATCTTCATAAGAATTGGAGGAAAATACTATAACTATGTTTTATTTAATCTCACCAGAGGGATTGGATTCATTATTCATTTTTTAGAAGTTATTAATGGTATTCATGGCAATAGAATTGTGGGAGGTACGCCATGGTTATGTTTCAATGTGACACTACAATGTCTAATAACATGTATTTATACAAAGATTGTTTTGGATTATTGTTGAAGGTTTATGTGATGTATTTGTGAAAGATCCTCTTAGCTTTGCATCAAAGGTGAGCATCAGAGCCATGATGATACATAGTGATTGGTAGATAATAAGGTTAAATGTAAAAGGGAAAAGTCATAATAAGATAGTTGTGCTCTTGTTTTAAAACCAATAATAATAAGAGCAAACAATTATCTTATTGTAGGCTACTATGTCTTCATTAAGAAATGATAAGACTATTATGACTTTTATTTAACTAATCTTTGAAAGATTCAAAGGAGTGGAGTATCCAGGAGCAAAGAGTAGATCACTTAGAGAGAGGTTCTGGGGAGAAGCATTAGAAGATACAAAGCACTATGGACTTTAGAAGGTTGGATGAGAAAGAAGGAAAAATGAGGCATGCTACTTTCCAGACTAGGTGCAAGTGCAAAGGTAAGATATGCAAGGTTATGGTTGATTCAAGTAGTTTGGATAATTTGGTTGCTCCTGAAATGGTTGAAAAATTGAACTTAGAAAGGTTTCCACATGATTCACCTTATTATGTTTCATTGATGAATGATGAGAATACATTTTTGGTTAAAGAGCAATCATGGGTTGAATTTGAAATAGGTGGATATAAAGACAAAATATTATGTGATATTGTACCATTGCACTCTTGTCATCTAATGTTTGGAAAACCATGGTGTTGGGAAAGATTTGCTGTGTACTATGGCAGGGAAAATAATTACCAGATTAAAAAGGATGGAAGGATTTATGTTTTGACCTCATTGGTGGAAGATGGCCAAGACAAGAGAACAAGGGTGATATTGCAGGAAAGACACAAGTTCTTAGGATATAAAGTAGAAAAAGACAAGGATGAGGAAATAGGGCAAAGCTTAGTTGAAATGGAGAAGGGAAAACACCATGAAGTAGCATTAGGAAGGACAGTACAGATTGAAGACAGAAGAGAGACAAGGGAAGTGGAGGTCACACAAGAAATGACCTTAAAGGAGCAAGGTAAGCTTGAGGATTGTGTTGAAGATAAAAGACAGCAAGAAGTTTGTTCATTGCAGGTTAATGGTGTTCTAGGGCAGACAACTATGAAAAACACAGTGGTGCAAGAAGCTGAGACAGAGTATTGCGAGCAGAAGGCACTTGGGGCAAAGATCTCTCAAAGAGAAGAGAATAAGAATGAAGGTATTGAAAGATTCAAGAGTGAAGAGGCATTGAGGATGCAAGGTAGGCTTGAGAGTTGTGTGGAAGGCCAAGAGCAGGTAAGAGTTTGTTCATTAAAGAATGAAAATGATGTAGGGCAGACATCCATGAAAGATACAGGGATAGGTGAGATTGAGGCTGAGTTTTGTGATAATAAAGTTATTGGGATAGAGAGCTTAGAGAGGGAAAGAGATGTGAGTGCAAGTGATTTGCAGGGATGGAAAAGCAAGGGCATTGAGGAAAGTGTATGCTATCCATTGAGTGGACAAGAGCACAAGGTACAGCAGGTATGGGTAAGAGGAAAAGGTGAAAATGCTGATGACAGTGAAGACTTGAAGATTGGGAATGTTAAGAGGAAAAGAGGAGATATAGAAAAGACAGGTGAGGTGGTTGGAGAAAGCCATAAAAGGCTTGAAAACTATGACAAGATCATGATTGGGGCAGTGGAGTGTCCCTTGACAGTAAGAGTAAATGATGAAAAGACAGGGATTGTAAACACAGTGGGCTGTGTGACAGAGGTTTTGGAAACTGAGAAAGAGAAGAATGAGGAAGTGACTAAAAAGAAAAGTAATGAGAGGAATGAAAGAAGTCTTGGAAGGCTTGAAGATGATGAGCAGGTTGTAGAAGTTAGGAAAAAGACAGTCAGCTATGAAGATTGGCAGAAAACAGTGAAGGAGACTATGGAAGAGTTTGGAGAGTTTCAAGGAGTTGAGCAGAGGTTGGTCACCATGAGAGGTGAAGGATATTTGGCAAAGGTTTTGCAGAGAATTGCAATAAGGACAGAGGCTAAGATTGAGAGGTTGAAGGTGATAGGCCAAGGAATGGCTAAGAGAAGACAGTGTGTGTGGACTCCAATTGAGTTGGAGAAGAGAGGAAAATCTGAGATTGGGACAGTGAGTTGTCCTTGGTTGCTGAGTTTAGCAATTAGGATATTGTGTGTTATTGAGAAAAAGGATCCAAGCATGATTCATTTGAATGCAGGTGTGAAGTGGAAGAGTAAGAGGCTAAGAGTGAAAGGGATCATTGGTTATCTCCCTGATTTGTTCATTCCTCTGACAGAGGACAGACCAAGGGTTAAAATGAAAGTGGAAGCATACAGTAAAGGTTATGTGGCAGAGAGTAAAGTTGAAGGGCAAGACTATATGTCTAATTGGCTCATGAAAGAGCATGAAACAGGGACACTAATGCATGGTTGTTTTAGTTTGTGTACTAAATTTTTGTTTGCAGGTATCAATGAAGGCAAAATGCAGCAAGAAGATCCCATTGAGCAGGATCAAGGGTGGCAAGGTGAAGTCAAAGCAAAACATGAAGGGTACAAAGTCCCTTGGTGGAAGATTTCCATGCAAGTAACTTGGAGCAGGTTTGAAGGGTTTGTCCAGAAGGTTGAAGTAGTCCTATGGAGTGATTTATGGGGCATAAATCTTTTGTACCCAGGGAGTATGGTGCAGGAGCACCTAAAATACATGATTGTAAAATTCCTTCAAGTATAGGTTGGTCTAGAAATAAGGGGGGTAAATTGTTAATAAGGTCTAATAAGACCACTTTAATGTATTTGGGGTGGAAGTATTAGTTTAATTCAAACAAAGTTACTTAATTGTCAAAAAAAGTGCAAAATGGGGAATTTGAGGGGGTTAAGGCAGTTTTGGTCAGTTTTAGGCGTTTTCTTGGTAGTTTTGGAATGAAAAATGTTTAAATTGCCTCTTGAAGGCTCGAGCAGGGTTGATGAAAGCATTTTTGAAAAAAGAAAATTAATACAAAGTGTTGTTTTCCAGTAATTTTCTGTTTTTCTCTCATTTTCCTGGTTGTGTACGGGTCCGTACAGCAGAGATTGATCATAAATGTTTGGATTTTGATTTAGGGTTGTTTTTTCTGTGTTTTGAATTGGTTCTTGAGAGTTCTCCTTGTGAATTAAGTCATTTTAATTGAATTTGCTGTTGACTGGTTTAAAACAGGGAAAGTAGGGTTTTGAGTAAAATATGAGTTGAATGGCCATTCCTCCTTCTGTGCAGGCTGTAACTCGGAGGAATGGGCCTATATAATGTAGGGTGAATAATATAATGGGCCTCCTTGTGGTGGAAGAATATTCAAAGTAGATGAAAGAGTCTGCCCTGTTGCAAAATGGTGTTTTGGGCCTGGGAGTCAAGGCTAGAGTGAGTGAAAAGTCTAGAGAGAATGAAATATGGGTTGAAACCCTAAAGGACAGCTTTGGTAGGTGTATTTGATGCTATTTAGAAGTTTTGAGTGATTGCAAGTGTCTGGTTGTGTGAAGAAGTTAGAAATCCTATGGTGAAGGGGTGAAAAGAGGGGAAAATTAGGTGGTTTACAAAGGGAGTATATACAAAACGTGAGGGCAGTGAAATGTAAGGGTGTTTTGAGCATATTCAGGCTGAAATTAGAAGGATTCAAGTGGTTTTGGGTTTACTAGTGATCTGGGTATAGGAAATACAATAAGCCCTAGGTTTTAGGAAGGAAAAGGAGGGTTTTATGGAACAGCAGTTTAGAAGGGCAGTATGGAGGTTCTAACCAGAGATTCCTTTGATTTGTGCCACAATTTGTGACTGTCCAAGAGTTGGTGAGGTGAAGATAAATTTAAAAGACACTTTGTTTGTAAAAGTGGGCTAATTCTACTAGCCCTTAGTCACTGTGACTGAATGATTTTATAGGTTTTGACAAATGAATCTGACTTATAAGCTTGGAAATGTCTTTGTGATGCAATATGGATGCTATTTGGATGATCAGTGGGTATTCTTACAGTTGTCATTGAAGGATTGGTCTTTCAGTTGCTTAGTTGTGAATTGGAAAGCTGTAGAGTTGACCCTATGGAAGTTGGGCTAATCATTTGATTTTGTGTTGGTTTAATGAATTTTTGAATGATTCAGAGGTCTAATAGGTTTCATTAAAATTGGTTTAATAGGTTTAATGAATTTTTTACAGCGTTTTTCCTGATCCTGTGCTTGGTACAGTCTGGTACATCATTTACAGACTCCAAATTGAAATGGTTTGAAAGAGGGAAGAATCTACTTTCTTTTGGTGGTGATTTTGCTCGTTTTCATTAAGAATTGAATAAGTTACATCAATTTTAGTGAAAGTGGGTCTGAAATCTTGCAAAACAAGGGTTTGGTCACCAAAATGGATGTAATTCCCATTTCCACCGTGGGAAAAATCTAAAAACTGGTGGATTGGTAGATTTAGGACTCCTTTACATTCTGAAATTTGTTTCATATTGAAAAATGGAGTTTTGAAAAAGTTATGTGATGCCCTAGGTCTGGTTTTACCTTGAAACAGTCCAGAAAATGATCATTTGTAAGCTTTTCTTTTGATTTCTGAGTATTTTAAAGAAATGGAATGAATGAAAAATGTGAAAGGGGTCTTGGGGAACCTGTTGGAGTCCATTAAAGGCATTAGGGGTGTTGGGGTGTGCCTTGACAAGTTGAAAGCTTCCTTGTACATGCCTAGTTAAGCCTTGTTTATGGCTTGTAAATCAATCTTTTGATACATTTGCGTTGGGTGTTTGATCCTATGCTTTTGGGAACTTGTGGGGGATCTTGTTAGAAGTCTAAAACCTGATTTCATTGTCTGGTTAATGCCTTTAATAAGTTTTTATTTTGACTGTCCTATTTGGCAATGTTGCAAGGTTGCATGGGCTTGTGTAAGAGTGATGAAAGAATGGGAGTTTTTGAGTGTAAAGTCAGGTTATTTGGTCTTGTTTTGACTTTTATTTAATCCTACACTGGTCTTGTTTCCTAATCAAACAAGAGCACAATAATTTTATTATTATGACTTTATTTAACTTTACAATTATCTTATTAAGACTAATTCTCACATTATGATTGGTCTTATTTAATTCTACCGGTCTTGTTTCCAATACTTTTCCTTTTTCCAATAGTGAAAAGATCCAACCTGCCTCGATACCACTATGATGCAGAGTGGCAGGGGAAGCAATACCTTTTTCCAATAGCTTCTCTAAATGCACACATCAACTTCACTATTCCTTCCAACAAGAAACTTGATCACCCAACTCAACTCACACAACCAGACATGTTTGAAGGACTTGGGGATGCTGTGTACACTCTCAAAATGTCAAAACAAGACCAAATAACCTGACTTTACACTCAAAAACTCCCATTCTCTCATCACTCTTACACAAGCCCATGCAACCTTGCAACATTGCCAAATAGGACAGTCAAAATAAAAACTTATTAAAGGCATTAACCAGACAATGAAATCAGGTTTTAGACTTCTAACAAGATCCCCCACAAGTTCCCAAAAGCACAGGATCAAACACCCAACGCAAATGTATCAAAAGATTGATTTACAAGCCATAAACAAGGCTTAACTAGGCATGTACAAGGAAGCTTTCAACTTGTCAAGGCACACCCCAACACCCCTAATGCCTTTAATGGACTCCAATAGGTTCCCCAAGACCCCTTTCACATTTTTCATTCATTCCATTTCTTTAAAATACTCAGAAATCAAAAGAAAAGCTTACAAATGATCATTTTCTGGACTGTTTCAAGGTAAAACCAGACCTAGGGCATCACATAACTTTTGCAAAACTCCATTTTTCAATATGAAACAAATTTCAGAATGTAAAGGAGTCCTAAATCTACCAATCCACCAGTTTTTAGATTTTTCCCACGGTGGAAATGGGAATTACATCCATTTTGGTGACCAAACCCTTGTTTTGCAAGATTTCAGACCCACTTTCACTAAAATTGATGTAACTTATTCAATTCTTAATTAAAACGAGAAAAATCACCACCAAAAGAAAGTAGATTCTTCCCTCTTTCAAACCATTTCAATTTGGAGTCCGTACAATGATGTACCAGACCGTACCAAGCACGGGATCAGGAAAAAAATGCTGTAAAAAACAGAAAAAACAAAGTTTTCTTCTTATTAAATGCTTCAAAACTTCAAAACTGCCAACAACAGCCCAACCTCGACCCAAGGGAGGCTTCTTAAACTTGTTTCCCATCATTTACAACTGCCCTCAACTGATTTTTGAAGGAGGGAACCATTAGTTAATGAAATTACATCATTAATGCTGATTTTACGCCAAATTTCCTTATGACAACTTTGCATTTTGAAGCAACTTTGCAATCCTAAAGACCTAAGACCTTAGCAACCATTCAAATAACATTGAAACAGCCTTATTACATTTTCAAGACCCCAAACCTTGCACAATTACATAAAAATTCACATTTTTGCCTTCAAAGGCTACAAAAGCAACTTTTAGTGCAAGATTGCATTGTTGCATATTTTGACTCAAAACTCAAAAACTCACCCTAGATCTTGCTCAATGGTCTTGATTGACCTTATTAATGACTAAAAGACTCAAAAAGACTAATTCTAACCTCCTAACAACAAATTTTCATTAAATGAGCGAAAATGGAGGATGAGGTGTAGGTGCTCTTGCACCACATTAGAACCAAAAATGCAGGAGGAATTGGAAAAGCTTAGAGATGGGGGTATCATCAAACCAATTAGGAATTCAACATGGGTTTCAAACTTGGTTCCTATGAGGAAGAAAAATGAGGATATCATATTATGCGTGGATTTTAGAAATCTAAATGTGGAATCCCTCAAGGATAATTACCCTTTACCTAATATGGAAGCTATACTACATAAAGTGACGGGGTGCGAGCTGTTATCTATGATGGATGGGTTCTCTGGTTACAATCAGGTCAAAGTCAAAGAATCTGAGCAGTATAAGACAAATTTTACAACCCCATGGGGAAAATATGTTTATGTGAGAATGCCATTCAGTCTCACAAATGCAAGAGCAACCTATGGATGTAGCATTTACAGACCTGATTAATGCTATAATGGTAGTATATCAAGACGACCTTACCGCTTATTCAAAAAGGGCTGAAGATCATGTAGAATATTTGGAAAAGGTATTTATTAAAGCCTTAGAATACGGTATTAGTCTGAACCCTAAAAAATGTCATTTTGCAGTCACAAAGGGTAAACTCTTAGGACACATTGTGACAAAGGAGGGGATTATAATAGATCCTGAGAGGGTTGAGGCCATAGATAAAATCCCTATTCCTAAAACTATCAAGGCCATCCAATCATTTTTTGGACAGATCAACTCTGTTAGGAGATTTGTGTCTAATTTTGCTTAAATTATTAAGCCCATATCAAAAATGTTAAGGAAGGGACAAAAAATAGACTAGACTACAAAAGCGTTGGAAGCTTTTATATCTATCAAAAAGGCCATCAAAGAAGCCCGTATCCTTAAATCTCCAGATTTTGCAAAACCCTTTCAAATATTTTCATTTGCTTTGTTGCACACTATAGTTATTGTTATGTTATAAAAGAATGAGGAAGGTCATGAGCAACCTGTGTCTTTTTTTAGCAAGTCATTGCAGGGGTTAGAAATGAAATATGATATAATGGAAAAATAAGCATTTGCATTGGTAAAAGCCAAAAAAGGATTTTAGGCCGTATCTTCTTGGAGCTAAGGTGATTACTTATGTCCCTCATGTAGCTATCAAAGATATCTTGACACAGTCAGAAGTAACAGGGAAGAGATGCAGGTGGATTAATAAAATTCAAGAATTTGATATGGAAATAAAAATCACTAAAGTAGTGAGAGGTCAGGGTTTGGCCAGGTTAATGGTAGAAACAAATATTGAAGCAAATCAGATTTGTAATATAGAAGAGGAAGAAAATGAAATTGCAAGTATTGAGCATGCTTCTTGGTATACAAACATCGTGTATTACCTCAGATACATGAAGTACCCTGAAGGATTAAGTGATAATCAGAGAAGAGCTTTGAAGCTGCAAGCATCTAAATATGTGTTCATGGAAGGTGATTTGTTTAGGAAGAATAGGGACAAGATGTTATTATGTCTAGATGAGTCACAAGCTAAGCATGTCCTAAGAGAGATGCATGAAGGGGTCTGTGGAGGCCATTATTCTGCAAAGACAACTGAACATAAGATTCTCAGGGCTAGTTATTATTGGCCAAAAGTCTTTAATGATTCCTTTTCATATGTAAGAAGATGTGAAGCATGCCAAAAGTTCTAAGGGAAAATGAAGTATCAGGGAGCTTTACCACTTAGACCTTTGCAGGTCGAAGCCCCTTTTCATCAGTGGGGGATTGATTTTATTGGGGAGATACAAGAGAAATCAAGTAGAGGACATAAGTGGATACTGGTAGCTACTGATTACTTCACCAAATGGGTAGAGGCAGTCCCAACCAAGCAAGCAACAAGTAAAGTTGTGATCAATTTTCTAATGGATAACATCATTAACAGATTTGGTACACGACTAAGATTGATTGTGGATAATGGGATGTGTTTCAGATCTGATGAGTTCAAATATTTCTACAGTACATACGACATTACTATTTCTTATGCAGCTCCTTACCATCCACAAGCTAATGGTCAGGCAGAGTCCAGCAACAAAAGCCTTCTGAAAATCATAAGGAGAATGCTAGGTAGGAATAAAAAGGCTTGGGATTCAAAATTAAAGATGGCGGTGTGGGCTGATAGGATCATTGTGAAAAAGGAAATTGGAAAATCCCCATTTGAATTAGTATATGGAACACAAGCTAGGATGCCTTTACAAAATTTGTTACCAGTTTACAAATTTATCCTTCAAGAAGATATAGACATTCCAGAACCAATGGAGGAAAGAATGGAGCAGCTGGATGAACTTGATGAGATAAGAAGAGTAGCTCAAAACCAAAATGTGAAGTTGCAGGTACAAATGAAGTATTTATTTGATAGAAGAGAAAAAGATAAAAATTTTGAAGAAAATGATCTGGTGCTAATGTGGAATGCAAGGTGTCAGGAGAAGGGAAAGCATGGGAAATTTGAAGCCTTATGGTTGGGACCCTTTGTTGTTATTGGTAAAAGAGGTGAAGATTCATATTATTTACAAAACATGATTGGTGAAGAACAGGAGTTGCCTGTACATGGGAAAATTTTGAATCATTTTTTCTCTTGAAGAATACAGAGGATTAAGGGTTGCCAGTGCATGGACAACTCTTGACAATCCTCTCAGAATTTTCTCCATGCACAGTAGTTTAGGAAATAAAAAGAAAAGGAATTTCCAGTACATGGACTTTAGACACCTAAAAATGTCCTCTTACGACATCTTGTCACAACACTACATCATTTAGACATCTTGTAGCATGTTTTTCCTTGGATACCCATGTCAACATCTAATTAGTTAAATAAATCTTATTTATTTGACTAATTTCATTTATTCCCTTCCTCTAATGTTAATTAAATAATTTATATTACTTAATTAATTAAATCATTTCTATTCATTCTTCTAATGTTAATTAAATAAGTTATATTATTTAATTAATGAAATCATAAATTCAACGTTAATTAAATAAATCCAAAATTTATTTAATTAATAACATCCTAAAAAGATCTCACTTTCTTTCCAAAACTGAACTCATGTGTATCTAATTAATTTATTTAATTAGATAATTCATCAATTATCCTTCTCATCTTTTTCAAGATTTATTTCCTTTAAAACAGGAAATGAATCTTTCTATCTTTTTTGACATCTTATCTCATCTCGTTGTATTTCCTCTTTTGTCAAAAATCAAATCCTTGTCGAATCTTGTCAAATCTTATCTTCATCAACATCACGGCTCTAAAAATACGGCCTCTCACAATACGTTTAGGGGGTTGATTCGTCTAGCATCCAGACTCTGTCAAAATTAGTCTTTTGTCTCTATCTATCATTCTCTCCATTTTCCATTTTCATCATCAAGTCATTATGTTGCAGGAATGAGCACTCAACATTCCTCCATTGTCAACCCTTCAAAATCTCGCATTCTCATGCAGGTGGAGAAGAGCAATGGAGATAAATCGAGTTAGCGCAGAGATCGGTTTGCATTTGTGCTTCTTATTGTGATTTCCATGTTTCGTACTCTATTGTGCTTGATAGGATCTAATTAGATTACTATTTTCGTTACACTAAATCTGCTGATTTTTCCCTTATCTACATTTGGTGAACCCAACGTGAAATGCTCCAAGGATCTAATCATTAGCTTCACAATTTTTTGTTGCAAAAATTTGCATTTTTAAAAATAAAAATAAAAATAAAAATTTCTAACCCTCATTTTGTCCACTTTTGAGAGTGAATCATTGCAGTGACTAATCTTTGTTGACCTCTGGATATTCTCCATTCTTTGTGGATTCCTTGTATATGCTCCATACCTTGCTCATGGGCCTTACAATCTTGGTGGTCGTTGCCCAGTCACCACCTACTGAGCTCACCACTACTTGCTAATCCTTTAGTGCGTCTGCCACCATTGTCCATTTACTCTTCCAACCTTTCACATAGACCGCTTGTCATCTCACAAGATCTGTCACTGTCCTTGCATTCATTGCTAGTGGGTATGAGTTCTTCCACATTGCCTACATCATCACTGTCAACGACACCCAAGACCTTACTAGCGATACCCTGCATTTATACTTCATAGTTTTTGGCATCCTCTATGCTTCCATCTGCACACTTGTTATCTATCCCATCAAAATAAATAAAGATTTGCATCTTTGATTAGCTCTTTTTGCATGGGCGTGGAATATTCCTTACATTCGAGTCAAAGTATCTGGCCTTGTCTGCAGGTCTCTTCATTGCTAGCGTAGGGCATGGGCATCATAGTGGAACGATTGTTGTTGGGATTCTTTATACAACAAGCAAGGAGTTGTGTTGCTTAGAAGAGACACGTCAAAGTCTTATTTTCTGGTTCTAAGGTGATTCAACACTCCCATTTTTATGGGAACTACAATGAATGCATTCCATGAGGCAACGTAACTTTAGACAGTCTTCTTAAAAGCATTAGCTTTATTACATTTTTTAGCTTTCACTAGTTTCCTTTAGCTTTCGTTTCCATTCATTTTAGTTTTCATTCATTTTATTTTTCATTAATTTTAGATTTACTAATTTAGATTAATTTAATTTACATTAATTTAGTGTTAGAAATGAATTTAGATTTAATTTTTTTTTAAGTTTTTCTAATTTAGTGTAGATCTTAGATTTTTAAATTAATTTAGCTTTTAGATTTTTTTTAGATTTTTAATTAGAATTTAAATAGATTTTTTTTATATTTTTAATTAGAATTTAATTAGATTTTTTTAAATTTTTAAATTAGGCTTTAGTTAGATTTTTTTTAGATATTTGGATTTTTTTAAATTAGGCTTTAGTTAGATTTTTTTAGATTTTTAGAATTTTAAATTAGCATTTAGTAGATTTTTTCTTTTTCTTTTATATTTTAATTTGAGCACAAAAAAATGGGCGTATAAAATATTTTAAAAAAATTTCTGGGTTTATTAGATCTCGGTCTCAGCTTTCCAAAACTTCAAATGGTTTTAAATTTTGTTAAGATTTGAGAAAGTTATGGCTATTTTAGTGATCACTTTTTTTTTTAATTTAGCTTTTAAAACCCGTGTGTCTTCTATAACGTTTTTTTTGTGCAGAATCGTGGAAAATACTTTCTGGGTTTTGAAGGTGCAGAAGTATGAAACAACACAACCGCAAGCCTATGTGACCGCAAATGACTGGTTATTTCCTTTATTAAATTGTTATCTGGATCCAACGCGACCACGACCAGTAGTTTGATTTATGTATAGGGATTAAAATGAACCAATCCTAGGATAGACACTTTAATTTGGAATTTATCAATCCTAGGGTAGACACCAAACTTTATTTTATGTTGGTTAAAATGAATCCCTTGTTTGTCGTGAAGCAACATCTTCACTTAGTGTAGATAATCGTCATTTGGGTTTAAAACTAAACTTTTTGTTTGCTATGTTTGTTGGGTAATAGGTATATGCTCTCCCCTTTACTAGGTGATCAAAAAACCAGACTTACCCATTTTATCTTTATGTAATTCATGCTTTATTAAATCCTTGAGAAGGCCTGCCATAGTGGGAAAAAGTACTCACCCTATGGGAACGACCTAAGTGGGAACAACCAAAGCCAGGTTTTCCAAACCCTTATAATCAAAAGTGAATTTTGGGAAAACCCATATTCAATGGCAGTGAGCAAGATAACCATCCCCAAAATCTTTGTTCTAAAGATTGGGAGGTCTCCTGAGGGAGTTTATCTATTGTCGCATCGAACGGAAACCTTGACTACAAACCATAGTGTAGAAAGCCAGTTGTGTCAGTATCCAAACATTATTTCAATCATAGTGCAAGGGGAGGGAAGAATTTACCCCCAAGACACTCACCATATAATCACCACAGATTATTTGCTTAGGGGATTCGGTATCCACTTCCGTCACCTTGAGTACACACCTGGAAAAGACAAAAACATGGGCGCCTTCTAGGGGGTGACACGGCTGTGTGAGTCGACGCAATTTTAAGATGTGGGCTATGATTGCTATGATGACCTTTTGACTATTAAGAGTGAGTCTGCTTGAGGTGTCTTTTTGTTCAAATACCAGTGAAAACAAAAAAAGGGTCATGTTTGATCCTTGAACATACACTCAATGTTTTAGTTTTTATTTGTTTGCCAATTGTTTTCAGACAAACTTCAACAAACTAAACATCAACAATCTGGGTCCAAACTTTTCAAATCTAAAAAAAATTATCATCTCACAACATCATAACATCCACCACCTTGTCTTCCCTTCAACAAAATGTTGATAGGCTTCCTAGTAAAGTTGAATACAAATTACTCTGTAGAGGTCGATACCAAGAAGCCTCAGACTTTAGGAGACAATTTATCCAAGCCAAAAGTCAATGTCCTTCGTACCAACAACCAATCAGTCCAAATCCTCCATCCATCTACCCTCACTATCAACAGTCACTTAACACAAATCCTGCCATTAATTCCCAACAAATGTCCACTTATCACCCTTATCTTGACCTTGACAAGGGAAGCCAACTATCAACTAGTCCATTCCAAACCTCCACGTCATATTCTGACCCTTCACCTATCAATCTCATCCAAGTCTACATGCCTTATCAACTATCTACTAACTCATGTTAAGTCCCCACATCATACCATATCGATCCAGTCGAAGTCTCCATGTCCTATTTTAGTCAACCTTACACTAATCCAATCCAAGACTCCATGACATATCTGGTCGAAGTCCCCATGTCACATCCTATGCCGTCACATCCTAATCCACTCCAAGACTCCATGTCATATCTGGTCCAAGTCTCCATGTCATACCCTTGTCCTTCACATACTAGTCCAATGCAAGTCCCCATGTCCTATCCTAGTCCTTCACATACTAGTCCAGTCCAAGTCCCCACGTCCTATCCTAGTCCAGTCCAAGTCCCCACATCCTATCCTAGTTTTTCATTCTTTAATCCTTTTCAAGTCATCCCCTCACAAGCCACATCTAGTCATGAAAGTTCTATCATTACTCAAAGTCAAATCCTATTGTGTAAACCTGAGAATACATGTCAAGATGAAAGCCCAAAGCATGACCTTATAATGTCACCCTCATGTCAAGAACAAGGTAGTCCATCCCATGACCCTATCTTAAACTCCATTCAAGGATTCCTTCAAGACAATCATGACATCCAAAGTACACCTACCATTGACCAAGAAGTCCAAATCCATGACAACCCCATCTTCAACCAAAACCCTACCATTGACCAAGAAGTCCAAAATGATCCACTCCTTGACCTTTATGCCATTCATGATCAAACACTTGCCGACCTTATAAAGGCCTTGACTATTGACACTTCTGATGATGAGACACTTGCCTCAATGGGACACATAGATGATATTCATCCAAGACAAGAATCTTCCACTAGGGACATGCTTGCTTATGATCAAGTTATAGCTAAAATCATGGGACTCTATGACACTAAAAATAATGATGGCTTCGATAGTGCCTTGGAAGCACCAATAGAATCATCTGAACCTAACATGTCACACGATCAAACCAAAGATATTAGTCAGGAATATGTCTAGCATGACAATGAAGTTAAGACACTTTATCAACTAGGGTCATCTATCTTTGTCAGAGCAGGCTTTCTTGCAGACGAAAATATTACAAGTGACAATGTCCATAGACATCATGATGGGTTAGCATCTTGCTTTCAAAACAATAAATACCCCATCACAAACATAATCTTTCAAAGCATGCAATATCAAGGCAAAGGACTAGGCATACACAAGCAAGGCATTCTAGAACCAATACAGCTTCAGGCAAATTACAAACATAAAGGTCTTGGTTATTCCTCAGACAAAAAATCAAACAATGTTAGTGGTACCTCCTCGATACTGGGGGCAACCTTGTCAGATACAAATGTCAAAATGGAATCCATGAGAAATCCTTGTCATAAAATTGTTGCCAACACCCCGTCCACCCACACCATAAACCATCATTCTATCATGAATCAACCTCCCCTTTGGGACCAACAAAAACAAAAGTCTTACAAGTCAAAATATCAAAATCAAATGTCAAAGGCCATTGAATCAAACAAAAGGACAAGTGGACAAATGAAATTAAAATGGATCCCAAAGAAATATGGATCAAACAAAGACACCAAGTCAAATACAAAAGTCAATCACAATGTGGAGTCACACGACAAGAGGACTCCCACATATAACACATGTCCACCTCCTTCAAAATGGTCATCAAACAAGGCATCTAAAACTATTGGTTCCAAACACCATCCCTCAAAAATCCGTCATCCACCATCCCAAGTTTGGAAAATAAAAAGTCTTTCATCCAAATGTCCAAACAACCTTTCCAAATCTACCATCATCTTTCATAATCCTACATCTTGCCTAGAGTCCAAAAATCCCACGTCACAAATCCGTCACATCATGGCAGCAACTCTTTACCACAAGGACTCTCATGGCACTCTATTGCGATGTGCGTATTTTGATAAGGCCAAATCTAGTATCAAAAAGGATCACAATGACATCGATCAGTTGTATACAAGTGCTACGATCCTGACAAGACAACTCCTTCAGGAAGGTCATTATTGGAATATCATGGCACCAGTCTCTACATCGGCACCATCAGTGGATTCAGAACAGTCAGTGGTAATCTAAAGCATCCAGACTATCCACAATATCAAAAACACAAAAATCAAAAATAAAAAAATAAAAACATCATCCGATGAAAACCGGCAAATGTGCATCTTGGTGACACCAAAAAAAATCAAAAAGTCAAGAAAATAGTAAAGAGAAAAATTTCATCCAATGGTGAAAACCTGGCAAACAGGCACCCTGGATAAGTACCATGATGAAAACCTGGCAAACAGGCATCATGTGTAAAATAAATCATCTATGTGGACTCTTACACTTGGGGACAAGTCATCTCATCTCCTAGGCCTTCCTCTTGACATTGACATCCGATCATTTCATTCATATCATTTTCATACATTTTCCACTTACCTCAGTCTTGACATAAAATTGGCACACATAAATCATGCTTTGGGAAAACTCTTGACATGTCTATCCTTCAGTCATACACGATTCGCGAAACATCATGTCCTTGACCGTCATAGTCTTATTGTCCTTATACAACATAGTCCTTACAAATCATATGACAATTCCCTTAGTCTCATGTCTCCCATCTTTACCAAGACCACCCCCTATCCTTTCATGTCTATCACCTATCTTGGCTTTCCCTTGTTAAATGGTCTAAGGATAATCATCATCCCATCTAGTCATAACCAAGTCATTCCAAAGGCAACGAGTCTAATCCATACAAGCACATTATCCAAAATTTTACTTGACTGCATTTCTGGCCCAGCTGTAGACCTCCATACTTTCGTCACATTATTGCCATCGTCCTCACGTTGTTTCGGGATGCATCCTTCCCACGTTAAACAACGTTGTCATCACTTGTCAATTGGTATTCAACTTGACTAGGGGCACAATCATGTTTGTCCTTGGATACTCATGTGTAGGCATCAGTCATATGCATTTGTCATGATCCTCTTAAACATTAAAATCCAAAAAAATTATAAAACGGCAAAAAGACAAAAACATCATAAAATGTCCTAAAGAAAGACCAAAAACATCGCAAACGTCCTAAAAAAGACAAAAACATCATAAAATGTCCTGAAAAAGATAAAAACATCATAAAATATCCTGAAGAAAGACCTAAAAATCATAAAGGATTCCTAAAGAAAAACACAAAAACATCCAAATCAATCTCAAAATCCTAAAAATGGAGTCAAAGTTAGTCATGTCAGTCAGTCCATGTCATTGTCGAACTATGTTGTCTCTACGTATTTGCTACGTAGGAAAGGCCATCAGTCGATGAGTCCCCAAGACATTAGGCCAGTCCTTTTAGTTTGGTCCAAATAAAATCATGGAATTTTTCACAATCGTCACATCGGTCAAATAAGTCAGACGTAGTCAAACTCAGACACAAGATAGTCATTCGAAACGTCAATGTCAAAATTGGTCAAAATCAGACAACATAGTCCAATCAATCATATAGTCAACATCAGTCAACTTGCCAAAACATATTACTCAAAACAATATCAGTCTCGTCACTCTTTGGTCCTCTTCAAGATGTGTCCTTTTTGGAGTTGGACCTCGTCAAAATGTCCTTTGCCTTTTTCAGGATGTGTCCTTCCTGACAATAGGCTCCGTCAAACTGTCAACACTGTCAAATTGGAAAAACTCTTAAACTATCAAAACTGTCAAACTGACAAGAAATCAATCTTTGGCAAACAAACATTGGCAAACAGAATAAAATGGCTGTTAATCTTTCTAGTCTATCTTGTCTTATCTTTTGACTATCTTGGCTATTTTTTCTTATATTTTTACTACCTTGTCTTTTTGGTCATGTTACTAGCTACCTCGAGGATGTCCCATGAAGGATTTAGAGGTGCGATGACGTCTCCTGGCCTATTTTATTTTCTTTGACCACTATCTATGGATTGTCTTGACAAAAAGACTGGGGCAACTTCGCCCTTAGTATGAGTTAGGACATTCCTTGTATGTGACTGTCTATTTTTCAAGAGGGGCAAATGTAGACACCTAAAAATGACCTAGGCCTGCGAGCACTATTTTACCACTTTTCGTCCTAGCATAATTATGACACTTTAATTATGTTCCTAACACATCTTCAACTATTAATTAAATAATTCACAGTTATTTAATTAATTCAAGGTCTTCTCTTCTTCCTGATTATTAAATAAATAAATCATATTTATTTAATGTGTCACTAATTATCTAAATTCAACTCATAATTAAATAAAGTTCTCATTTTATTTAATTAATTTTTGTCATTAATGTCCTCCTGATTATCAAATAAATATATTTTAATAAATTTATTCAATATGTCACTAATTCCTAAATCCTCTCTTTTAATTAAATAGATTTGATAATTTATTTAATTAATTAACCACTTCTTCTAAATTAAATAATTATTTTTTAATTATTTAATTGTCATATGTGACACTTCTTTATTTTTAAATAAAGCAGTTTATTTAAAAATATCTCACATAGTTAATTGATTCTTCTTTTAGTAATTAATTTCAAAAATCAATTCCTCCTTATCTCACAAAATCCAAATTTTGAATTAATTTAATTCAAAATGGAAATATTCTTCTTCAAATCAAGTAATTTCTAAAATTACTGATTTTCTAAAATCCCATCTTCTTGTCTTTCGATTTTTGCTAATTCCATCTCAACTGTCACATTTATCTTTGATTTAATTTATTTAATTAAATCTTATTCACACATTTGGGAATTTTTCCCTAACCCTAATTGAGAGTTACCATTTCGAATCTTAACCATTGATTCTAGGGCATTTCTCAATCTCTCAATCTCATCCGTCCGTTCAAAATGGCATTTTCTATAAAATGCCATTTTCCTCTCATTTTCGCATTAGACAATATTTTGGACATTAGATGCATAGAGATTCTATAGACATTGCAGCATTTGTCATCTTACTTCATTTAGTCTTGGCATATTTAGGCATAGGCATTTCAATTATATTGTCATAGGCATTAGGCATTTAGACTTTGATCAAATCCTTCAAAGCTTGGTGTAAGACTTAGACTTGTATTTTCATATTGCTCGCATATCAAATTTGAGGGAAACACATCAACTAGCAAGCTAGAAGGTGTTACAAAAGTGAAGCATGGAAGACTCGGCAGTTTACAGGTATAATCGTTCTTTGTTTTAACTTCCATTGTGTTTTGTAATTGCTTTGGGTTTATTTTATATGCTTTATTGATGAATCTAATCCAAAAATTTACCCTCAGTAACATGGACAATCCTGAAATTCCTTAATTTAAATAAACTCTCTCCATGTACAATAGTATAGGATCATTTTCATCTCCACTTCTTTTCATTTCATCCTTCTCATTAATCCATAACCCTGAAAGTTTGGTCTATTCATCTAGAGATCTGAATCTTTGCAATGATCTCACAATCATTCATCCCCAGATGAAGCCACTGTTAGAACTCTAAAATTTTGAAAATTTAATGGTTGTCTATACTCATAATTTTTCAAAGAAGCCTATACCATGAGTATAAAATTGATATAATCTACTTTGCATAACATATTCGCCTATGTTCTATTCAGTTTGTCATTTGGTCTTATAAAATTCACTTGATCCTAGCATTTGAATATATAAAGTCATATCGGCATGAGATGATGTAGGTCTCCCCGACCCATAAGTCAGTTTATACTAACACATATTTTTTAGTGTATCAGCAAGAGGTCAGGAATTTCATACTAATAAAATCTCATTTAAGGATACATATCGGGAAAATGCAGTTCACAGTCTCAATGAAAAATAAATTCTATCGGCAAGATAATAATCATCGTGGTGATAGTGAGAAGTCATATCAAGCTTATATATGTCCTACCACTTGAAGCACAAGGAAATATGATGGCCAAACCAGTGCCATCAGAGTGAGATTCCTAAAGTGAGCCCGAGACATTCATCCAATCTTGCCTATGAAGCAGAGGAGGATTCTATCGGTAGGATAATGCTACCGAGATGAGTTCAAGATGTCCCACCAACCCTCATGACATACTGATAGAATTGTATCGGTAAGGGACTTGGCGATATGTTTGGAGGGAATGATCATCAAAAAGACATGAGTCATGATCTCACTGATGAATAAATGCATCGGCGAGACAGACTTCAGCAGAGAGAGATAAGAAAGTCATACCGAATCTGGTTCCATCAACAAGAAAACCATTATGTCTTAGTGATCAAAATTGACAAAGAAAACATATCAACAAGATTGGCTTGGGGATCTTGTCGATAAAGAACAAAGGAAATATTTCGACAAGATACATATATTTGGAGTAAGCTTAAGACTGTATGCCCAACATACTAAGTCACAACGATAGGTTTGCATCGGTGGGAGTTATAGTGATATACTTAAGACTGAAGGAATAACTCTCGGGGAGACTCATAACATCGATGAAACTACAAGACATCTTAGCGATATATGATCTATCGATAGCGAAGATATGAGTGAATCAAAATAATTGTCAGGGAGACTCAAAGTGTCGGGGAAACTACAAGATGTCTTACCGGATGTTTAATGAACGTTGGTAAAAGCCCTAATAAAAGGATCACCCAAGATTTGAAAATGTCTCACCAACAATATTACATTATGTGACAGTGAGAGTTTTGACAAAAGACCTACTACACTAGTGTTTTAGCTAAAACATTAATGGCACCATAGAGCATAAGTAGTTTCATGAATTGAGGAATATTCAATTGAAAACATTACTGCGGAATTGATAGCGGAGGAAGTAGAAGGACGAATGAAGAACCAAGGCATTTTTTCAGCTCAAAAGTTTTGAGCAAAATACAGTAAGTTCCTCGTACCTTAATTTCTGCAATTTTAAAGAATGGAAGCCACTAGTTCAGGAAAATTAAAAGGGAGAAAACATGGGGAAAGTAGTCAGCCAAGAGGGAAAAAATAGAAAACCGAAATTGAGCTAGAGGGCACTGAGTGAAAGCTAAGTCAGGATTTTATTGACCAATTACTTGGCTCTGGACCTAAAGCTAGATGATCTACACAACTTAGGGTAGAATTGGATAAATTAGATGACAAATATAAGCTCATAGGAGATATTTGGACACCGATAAGAGGCTATGAACTATTTAGTTTCCATTACTATCAGAGAAATCGCTTTGAACCAGTATGTAATCCATGAAAGCTTAATCTGGGAAAGTTGGTCTGCCCTAATGTATTTGTCAATGTTGAATTGGTAAGATTGTTGGCTGCTCATTATAATTCAAAACTTAAAGCCATTTGTGACCCATCCGGACAACCATTGATACATATATCAAAAGATGCAATAGGCGAGGTTTTCAAATTGGAAGGGGTTTGTAATGAGAAGATCATATGTGAAGAATTCAAAAGGGAATTAGGAAGGATGAACACAATTTATAAAGGTTGGAGGTTGCCACTACATAGAATTAGACAGAGTGACACACCAGTTCCACTAGAGGATAGTGATGGACCCCCCTTCCATGTTGATCTTTTTGAACCCTATATGAAGTATACTTATTTCTTGGTAGGCCAAGTATTGGGAATTGAAGTCCCTGAATATATGCCAATCGTGCCTATGATAATTTCAGCAAATATTCAGTATCACAACTCTAGACCTTTTGATTATGCCTCATACATTTTTAAGGGGCTTGATTATGGGTTGATGATAGTAAAAGGTGGAGCCTCTATCTTACATCTTAGGAATTATTCACTGTTGATGCACATAGTGATGTATTTTGGATAGGAGTTAGGGTTGTGGCCTAAGGAGGTGAGAATTTCACAATTTGATAGGGAAGGAATGTCATTACCTATTCAATTATGGACTGCTATTTGGGACAACAGGTTTGCTAATTCTTGTTTCTTACACTTTGAGGAGTATTTTGTAAATCCATTGTACAAATTCTATAATCATCCATGTGCTTATTCTTTATCTAGTGAGATAAAGAGGTTTCTTAGGCCTAAGGACTTCAATGGGCCAATTAGTCACAATTGGGGGGATTGGTATTGCTTGGAGGATGCCAACATGATTAGGGTTTATGGATTTGAGGATGCCCCATTCATTTTTCCTAAAACAGTTTTGGATAGGATTGCATACTTGGAAATTGCCAAGCAAATGAACTTTTCCAGCGTGATGAATTTGAGCTCTTTTGGAAAGAAGGATTTTATGCCCAGTACATTATGCTTCGTTGATTTACTATATTGGTGAAGGAAGGGCCCAACTTGATCCTTGATAAGCTACTGCAATACAACATGAAAAGAGGACCACCGAGAAATAATTTTGATCTAGAAGGGTATATCAATTCTGCTAAACAAAAGATAAACTTTGGAGGGTATCAACATTTACCCTATTAATTTGATGATATGATTAGGAACCTAGAAGCTGAAGAAGAAAAAATGGTGGTTGAAGAATATAATCAAGGGTTGCAAGATACAAAGTTGTTATCTTCTAGGGAAGAGGCATCTGAGGATAATGTGCCATAGGGTCAACCCAATAAGATGTCAAGAATGAGAACTCAGGATTACACTTGCCCTGCTAGGGAATTAAGTGGTTAAGAGAGTATAGATACAGATGCAAGGCACATGGAGTATAAGTCATTTTTAGAAGATAATGAATTTATAAATTCTCCATAATTTAAAGCATTCTTATATAAACAAAAAAAAGGAAAAGAGATAAGAGAAATGGTTGACAATGTTACACCAAGTAATGAAGAACATTTATTGAATGATTTAAAGATGAGTGTGGACAGAGAGATGGCGGGTATGCCCCTTGATAAGGGAAGGAAAATGTTAGAAAGTGCTGGTGTTATGATTCTTCTAGGGTTGGATCTCAATTTTGCATTAGTCTTTGATAATTTTTTGAAAGACAGTAATGCTACACACAAGCTCAGCCCGAAAAAGGTGACAAAAGTATATGTAGGGTCAAAATACAATGCAGATGAAGGGTCATTAATGATTTGGGCCTTGTATCCACCTCACAGGAAATCAGTTGTCATTGATACTGAGAAGGCATTCAGGCATGTTATGACTCTAAAGGTTGGGGAGGTTGATCCTGTGGCAATAGTAGAGATTGGGATCAATGTAGCAAAATTGAACAAAGCTCAAATAAAAATGTTGATCAAGGAAAAAGAAATGTACCAAATGAATAATGAGAGAATGTTGAGGGAAAATGAATGCCTAAAATATTTGTTAGGAGATACAATGAGATCAACCAAGTTGGTCACTCATGGTGAAATTTCACAAGCGAAAGATCATTGGGAAGGATCAAGTGCATATTCTCAAGGGAAATATGATGCACTTGTAGTAGTAATTAAGAAAGACAAGCCAGTCTAACAACTTGGTTGAATAAGCTCTGGGGAAGACACTCACATAACTTTGTTGCATTAAAAGAACATGAAAAAATGGATGGTAGGATTTTGGAGAAGCTCCAGGAAATAAACTAGAGGGATGCTTCTGATAATGTGCCTATTGAGGCTGCAAACCATCTTATGAATAAGAACAAAGACTTCTATGAAGAATTACGAGGGGATGCATAGGGATTAATTGATGCCACCAAAAAGGGATTGACTGCATTCTTCAATGATAGAGGAAGATTAAAAGAAATGACCAGGTGGAAAGGTGAAAGTGAGTCCATATTGCAATAAATTTTGAAGACAACTACCGTGAAAGATATAACACTAGATGAAGCATGCAAACAGAATGAAAAGATGGTGAAAATGGAGATCACGATCTAGAATGCTTTGGGAGATACAGATACACATGAGCACAAGGACTAATTGGACCACTTGTCGAAGATTCATTTATGGCTTAAGAGAGCCTAATTACTTTTTTTAATCTTTTGTTTTTTTAACATAAGATATTTTTGAAAGGACGTGTCCTTTCGAGCAATTGATGTATAAATATCCATTTCTGGTAGTGAAAGAGATATAGCGAATAGGAAAAGAATACAGTAGATTGAAATGTTGATAATCATTATACTATGATGCATGTTTGAAACTATGGAGATATCAATGAAAGTCATTTGATGTGGTGGTGTATTTCTGGTATCAGTTGTTTGTTGTGTTAATTGATAGTATTGCTGAAGTTGTCTCCAAGGCTGATATTTTCTAAGTTATTTAAATTGATATAACAAGCATATATTCAATTTATCAGTGCACACTTGTTGTATTTGTATGGTTTGATTAACTGGTTTTTTCAAGGAAAGATTAAATCTTTTTAGTCAATCATAGTAATTGGGGAATCTCATTTAGATCATTAAGAAGAATTTTGTAATCATTTTCTTGCATGTTTTCACAAGTTGTAAACTCAAATTTATATGCCAAACAATTAGAATATCTTGCAGAAAGAAGTTACTCATTTTAGATCTTTCATCTGACTCCATACACCAAGTAAGGCACTAGTCTCTACCACTCCACCATTTAGTTTTATTCACTTCTCACATTTGTTAACTGAACATAATAGTTTTAGCCTTGGTATTGCTTATACAATCTATACCAAAATAAAACTCATTTATCCACTCCCATTTTCCATTGTGGGTAAATTACTTTAAGGAATAAAAATAAGTCAAGTCTACCTCATTCATATAGGTATACCTACCTAGGTCTAGCAGCACCCAAAGAGAAGAAGTTTCAAATCATTTGGCCTTGTTTGTTACCCTGAAATGTATCAAGAGATTGGCAACCTCTTGAGGTATTTTTCCTACATTTTTGAGAGCTAACACACAGATATATCAGAAACTGGTATCATTACTCCTTTTCTCAAACAACAATAGCACTGTCAAATAATCCACATGGGTCATTGAAAACACTTTCAATCCATTGCAAGCACACTAGCAATTCACCACTCCATTTGTAAACCGTATTGCGGATGAGCAAAGACTCAAATCTGATCAATAACAAACAACACTTTGGATCTTTTGCAATCATTTACTTGCTTCTGAATATCCAGTATCATAACTTTTTCAGACTAAACAGCTCACAAGTCATAGAAAATACACATAAATAATTTAGTCCTTTAAGTTGTCTAGGTATACAAAGCCTATTACAAGTTGCTCAATATCTTTTATCCAAACCTCGGTTTAACACATAAATCATGACTTCCACACTCATTAACAAGAACATACACCTAAAACTCCACACTCATCCTTGACCTTTTTTTTTTAAATTAGCTCTTTCACATATCTTATATTCTCATCAGCAAGACCCTTAGCTATAACTTCTTGACATAGGTATCAGCATGCCTAAAATAGCTCCTGCTTCCATCAACCAAACCAAAAGTGATAAGGCATTCACACAAATGACATCTTCCAGCATACCATTCTTACTACAGTCCAACCACACTTCACCAGGAAAACATAGCAGGCATAATCCTAAAATATAGAATCATTGAAACTTCACATCTTCTTCATACTAGACCTGAAATCTCACACACTCCACAGTAGAAGATAGATATAGTCATCACACCAGCAATAACAACTTTCAGTAATAATCATTCAAGCAGTCTCAATAAACATATATAGCTCATATCTCTTTCAAGTCAACAAAAAAATCAATCACTCTATTCAATCATTCAAATAAGCCATCAAAGGAAAATACAACTATCATCATGTCCCATGGTCTGAGCATTAACCACACTAAAGAAATGCCAATGTAATTTCAAACTTGAAAACCAAAATCATATACAACTCTTCATAATTAATTCAATCAGAATAAACATAATGAAATATTGGCATTTACAAACCATTTCTTTACTTCTTATACCACCAATAGCAAATGTGTGATTTCATACCTCATTCTAGACTCCATAGGGGTAAAATACATTACCATAATAGACTCCCCCTTAGTCTTTGCTTCTTCTCAGGATTTGGATGGTGTCACTTGTGGAGGAGGTGCACAGGGAGTGTTCTTCTCATCAATTTGATTGCTCTTTCTTCTCCATACTAATACAAACTTTATCATTTATTTGTTTAAAGTAATCATTTTTCTATAAAAATTGCATTGTTGTACTTTATGCCCAATGTTATTACATTTGAAACAGATGATCTTATGATTGATCTAAGGACCAAAAGGCTTCTTATAGGCATTTCCAACTTTGTTAACTTCATGACTATCATTTGTTTTCATTCTACAATCTCTTCTTAAATGACCAAAGTTATTGTAATTGTAGCACATGGAAAATTCATTTCTAGAGACATTAGAATTTGACCATCTCATGCAATCAATTTCCTTATGACCATAGTCATTAAAAACATAACAATATCCTTGAAAAGAATGATTATACCTAAATGAATGATCATTCCAAGGATGTGAAGATCTGAAGACATTTCTAATACCTCTAGATTGTCTTCTAGCATCAATGTTATCCTTCGGTGCAACAATATGGTAACCAAGATCAACCTTCATTCTAGGTGTTTGCTTGGCTGTAAACTTCTTTCCATCTACAGTAGAAAACATTGTCTCATGTTTAGATTCTTCTGCAGAGCTTTTTTCAATCTCATATCCCATTCCTATAGGATCTTTAGAATGCCTTTGTATGTCAATCATTTCATTCAATAAATTAGTGCTATGATCAAATTTATGACTTTTATCTAATTGACCCTTGACACTTTCAAGCTCTTTTCTTAATGTAACTACTTCTCCTTCAATTTTTAGACATTCAATCCTTTTAACTTCCAAATCAAACCTTACAACATCTGCTATTCTCTTACATTCTTCAATTTCAATTTTATGACTTATAATCATATCATCTTTAAGAGTTAGTCCTTTCAACAAGGAATCATTATTTGAACATTTTCTTAAAGAAGCAATCTCATTTTCTAGTTTAGTACACAACTCATCCTTATATTTTAACTTGGTTTCCAGTTCCTCTTCAGTCCTTTTTCTATCAACCTTTTGACCTTTTAGAAATTCAACAATCTTTTCAGATTTATCATAGTTCTGGTTTAATGCCTGATTAGTATCAATACTCCCTTGAAGTTGTACCTTAAGTTTCTGATTTTCTAGTTTAAGCCTTTTAAGCTCATGTAAGGCAGCAAGCAATTCTCCTTCCAAATCAACTTCAAACTCATCATCTTCACATGCTTTTTCACCAAATTCTTGTTCAAAGTCACTTACTAAGTGATCTTCTTCTCCAATTATAGGATCATTTTTATTACCAACTGACAGGGGTAATTCTTGAGATAAAACCTCACTAGACTTGACACTAGTGTTCTTCTTTTGAATTTTGTTTCTTTTGCACTTACCCATAGTACTCCTCTTATCAAGAGCTTGGTTGAATTTACTCTAGTTAGATCTATGCAAGGATCTACCTTTTTACATCAACATTAATCAAAAATAGAAATTCTTTCACAAAACATATAGACTGTTCAAACATACAGAATACCTTCTCAAATTTGTGACATATTGACTTCCAAGACCATAATCAATCCTAGGTAAGAAACCTAATGCAAGAACCTACGCTCTAATACCACTTGTTGGAAGTGGATTCACTCTGAGAGGGGGGGTGAATCAGAGTGAAGTAATTTTTAAAGTTTTGACTCTGAAGGCACAACGAAACATTTTACAAATTTAAACTCAATGTGGTAGACTTGTTTATGCAAGTGTACATCAACATTTAAAATCATATTGACATGAAACTTGATTAACATTTACAAATCATGCTAAAAGCATCATATGGGTAAGTGCACAAAGTTGAGTCCACGAAACGTGGAAGTTTTTTGCCTTAACCAAAAAATTGAAATCGGCATTGAGGAAACGGGATCCCGATTTAAATAAACAGGATCACAATTTTTAAAAATCAGGATCCCGAGCCTTAGATGAAACAAGATCCCGCTTTCTAAAAATCAGGATCCCGTTTCCCATAGGATTCTGAACGAATGGAAATAGAATGGGATCCTGATTTATAAGAAACGAGATCCCGATTTATGAAACGGGATCTCGATTTATGAAACAGGATCTTGTTCCATTTACAACGGCCAGAATGTTGTTGGATGGGAACGGGATCCTGATTATAGTACAGGATCCCGTTTTATAATCGGGATCCCATTTTTTTAAATTTGAATTTTATTTTGCATCATGGGCGGGTTTTTGCCAAGGTTTTTGGTTTGGGAAAAGCATTGGAAGTCTAAACCTAGGCCTTCAACCTGGTTTGACCTGCAAGTTCAAGGCCCTAACAATGTCAAAGAAAAATACCGACTTTGGACATATGGCTGACGACCTTTTCTACAAAATTTTCTAACGAAATTAAAACCCATTTTAGATGAAACAATGCAGATTCTAAATATGTAATTTTTTTTGCAATTGAATTATTTTTTCTATTTTTCAATTAATTTCTAATAAAATTGGTCCATAAACTTTAAATATCAGAGATTTTTACTATTTTAATAACTTTTGATCAACATAACATTTTGACAAGCGGATTGCACGAGAACAAACTTCAGACAATTATTTTCAATTTAAAAAAAAATCAAAAAATGATAAGTTTAGGTCATCTTATGAATGTTGTACATGGCGATTTTTTCAAAATGACAAATCTGCCCTAATAAAAAGAAATTTAACAAAAAAAAAATTAAATAAAAATTACAAAAAATATCAGAGCAAGCGATTGAATCATAAAAATTTTCCCAAAAGGATTTAGAAAAATCGATAATTTTAAGTCCAAAATATGGATGTCATACACATGCATGGTATGGTAAAAAAAAAAAAGACTTTTAAACAGTGGTTTTTAGAAATGCCTATTAAAACTCTATTTGTACAATCTGAGTATTGAAATAAATTACATATTTGGAAACTAGACTCCGAGCACTACATTTTATGATTAGTGACTTTTTTAAAGATTTCATTTCTAAGTGCTTCAAATTTTAAGGTCAAATGTGTCAAATGCTGAAAATCAGATAAAACACTTCCACTTTTTGGCCAAAAACTAGACTCAACTTCTTGCACACACCCATATGATATTGTTCAATTAAAGTGTGAACAATCTTGTATGTGCTTTTGTAACATAACAACAACTTTTCCCAATGCACTTTTAATTTTCTTAACAAAATACTTTTTAACTTTGCATGACAACCTTTTGAAATAAGAAACTTTGAGCATACTAAAAATATCATAGCATTGACTAAATGAGCACATTAACATGAAAAAAAATGAGAGACAAATAAAATTGCATAACACGAGATTTCCTGAGTGGAAAAACCCTCTTTGGGTATAAAAAACCACTTGCTAAAATTTCACTTTTATTAATCAAAGAGCACCAACTCTGTAACAATGTGGAGCACCAACTCCCATAATCTTTCTGAAGCACCAACTTCATCAAACATAACACATAGATATTACCTCTGTCATGGTGGATTTAACTTGCAATCAAAATATCTAAAGTTCTTCATGAAAACTACCCAAACTA
>VDFB02347151.1:0-27678 GCA_007258455.2 Sequoia sempervirens
AATCTTCTCTCATTTGTCTGTGGTTATTGGTCTTGACTCACTTTTTTTCCATAGGATTATAGACACATGATTGGTGGATAAAGACCCTTCCCACACCAGCATAAGGAATTTGATTATGCTTCAAGGTGTAATATACATATTATATATTTTAAAAGAGTATTATAAGAATCAATCGATCTATGATGAATGTGAAGACCTCATGATTTCCATATTTTCTCACTTTTCTTTAATTACTTTTTAGGGTGAAGACCACTCTTCTCCCATTTGGTTGTGGTTATAGATCTTGAATCACTTTTGTTTTATGGGATTACAGCTGCATGATTGGTGGAATTAAGGCCTTGTCTACAGTAGCATAAGTTGATTTTTCCAAGGAGCCATAGTTTCCTCTATTTGTATTATCTCCTTAAACTTGTATAACTTAAAATGGATTTTATAAATTTTCAAACTCCTAGACTACGATACAACAAGATACCACATCCATACTATAACCCAAAAACTAGAAATGACTTTCATATTGTAATAGGATAGAATTGGTCATAGATAAGTTTACCCCCCAATGTATACAATTACCAGTATTTGATAACAAAGCTTAACTACTGCTCATGAAAAATATTCACACTAGGCGTTAAAATGGATCTAGTATCACTATAGATTATACACTTGAACTATACTAGAGAATAGATAAAAGCAATCTAGTAAACACCAACATAATATCATTGACATCTATAGACGAAAAATTAAAAAACAACACATTTTTTTTAATCACTTGATGATATTTTTACATAGAAATATTTCTTACCAAATTTATCTTCCCAAAATAACTATGACAGCCAGAGAAAAAATATAAAAACTCTTTGAGTGTAATTCTCTACATTCTTTGTGGCACTTTGTTATTAACAACTGGATTTTCATTGACCTTTCGTCCATCCTCCATATTTTTTCAAGCTTAAATTATTCAAATTATTATTTTATACAGTTTTCTTGATTATCAACTCATTTATTTTTCATGTATCCAACATATTATAAATATTAATAATCATTTTTTCTCAACACGTGACCACTATTGTTAAACTAAAGCCATAATATTGTTAGAAGGCTCTTTGTGATGCCGATGACAAGTAGTCAAATTAGATTTCTTAATACCTAGGTATTGGTGGAGATGAGAAAGAGATGGCCTTTTTATTCCAAAATATGAACATCACTTGAAGTGGGCCTTAGTAAATGTGAGAAAGATTGACACAATGCTTTGTTGGAATGTTAGAATAAAAATGGAAGTCAGTTTATTTTGAAGGCGTACATCAAACTAATTCCTTCCTACATCAAACTAATTCCTTTTGGAAGGCCTCAGAATTGGATTTATTTTTATTATGCTCATATATACACTTTATTTATTTTGTAATTCTTTACTTCATAACTTTATTTTAATTAAAATGTTGTTTGTGCATGGATATAGACTCCTTAAAAACTAAACTACCTATTCCACAATTCTGAGACCATCCTTATCCTCCTAGAATAGAATAGGAAACAGGGAAAACTTTTAGAAAATAATGCGCCTCTAAGATGTAGTTTAGTTTTATAAACATGATTGATTTTTTTAAGCTTGTGTTATGTCATTCTTGTGATCTCCTTTTAGCTACAAACTAAGTAAATTAGATTATCCTTGCATTTTCATGAGCCTATTACATTAAATTTAATTTTCCATCTTAGTATTCTCTACAAGTATTTGTAAACATTAATAACAATTTTAATTTCAATTTTTTGTTGTTAAAATTAGCATTATTTTTTGGTTTTAAGATAAATATATCAAATGCTTATGTACACTAAAACCACCTATTGATAACAATACAACTATCAAATTCATTAAATAAATTAGCCTTTATATAAGATGTTTGAAGCTATATATACTTATATATATATATATATATATATATTCAATCCTTATGTATTTCAAAATATTTCAATCATGAAGGGTCTTTAAAGGCCAAACAAACAAGGATATATTGGACATTCCTTGGAGATTTTATTATTTTCTCAAATTTATTTCATTAAGGAATGGCAAATTCTCGTTAATGTATAGACATTATCGAGATCTCCAGTAGCAATAGTTCCCCCATTCTTCCAACTGACTCACCTCCATCAATCAATTGGAATGGAATTCCTACAAGTATCATTTAAGATTCTTTGAGTAATATTACACTTAGTTGCCTTGATCTACTAGAAAAATAAAAAATAATTGTTCCAAACATACATAATGTGTAATTCTGTGAAGTTCAATCAATGAAAGCAACATTAAATGATTTACATGCAACTTGTGAAAAGTTGTTTTTCTTTTGTAATTTCCTACGCAAAATGCATGTTGATGAGTACAATGGACAAGGTGGTGCTCCTTACATTAAACTTGCATTTCAAAACTACTTGAATAACGTATAGTAAACTTTTGTTTCACAACTATGTATATATGTAATATTGTAACATTATTACAATCTCTAGAAACTATGAATAGTTGGTTTTTTTGCACTTTCCTATGAGAAATGCATGTTGATTAGTACTGCAAATGAGGTAGTGTTCCTTACATACAAACTACATCCCAAAACTACTTGAATAGTATTTAATAAAATTCTATTTTAAAACTATGTATATCATATGCGATATTTTAATGTTATTATAGCCTCTATTAACTATGAATTGTTGTAGTTACACTTGTTTTACGTAGATAAAATATTGGAACTTTTCTTTTACACTTTTAAAATTTATTTCATTCAAGAATGATAAATTCTCATCAATGTATAGACATTATTGAGATCTCAAGTATCAACAATTCCCCATTCTTTCAGTTGAATCATCTTCATCAATTAATTGGAATGGAATTCCTACAATTTTCATTCAATTTATTGAGTAATATTACACTTAGTTGTCATGACCTACTAGAAAAAGAAAACATAATTGTTTCAGATGTACATACTATGCAGTGTTGTGAAGTTCAATCAATGAAAGTAGCATTAAATGAGTTTCATGTGACTTATGAAAAATCGGTTGCCTTTTGTACTTTCCTATGCAAATGCATGCTAATGAGTACTATGAACAAGGCAATGCTCCTTACATTAAACTTGCATTTCAAAACTACTTCAATAATGTGTAATAAACTTTATTTTCACAACTATATATATATAATATTGTAATGTTATTACTGTAGATACTTTAAAATGTCATGAATGATATCATGCACTCAAATCAGGTATACTAACATCATTTCCTCCTAAAAACCATCATCTTTTCGCTTAATTGATTAAATTAGCCTAGCTATCTTAATTAATTATGTCATTTGCATCTAATAACCTAATTAATTTAATTGGGTTAATTCACCCCCTTTCATTCTAACATTTCATCTTATTAAATTAAATACATCAAACTATTTTAATTTAAATCCCTAAATCTTCTTATTTAATTAAATAGCCCTAAGTTATTTAATTAAATGTCATTTCACTTTTCCCCTTTCACTAAATCACTTTATTTAATGAATAGCATCTAATTCTTCTAAAATTGCATAATTAACATTATTTTAATTATCAATTACTAATTAATCTAATTCCCCCCCCACTTGTAAAGGAATATTCTTCCCTTTGCACATTCCTCCAAAAAGGGGATATTCCCATGGAATATTCCTTCCCCTTTTGCATATTAAAACTTTGTTTTAATTTGTTAAATATCTATTTTCCCTCACCCGTGAGAATATTCCAACTAATATTCTCTCTCATCACTCATTTGAAAAGGGGGAATATTCCTTTTATGTAACAAACTTACTTGACTTCTTGTGCAAGTTAAAAGTGTGTTTGTTTGGATAAAGGTGAACCCTTGATTAAATCTCATCATTGATTATCATCCCTTGATGACAATCCATGATTCATGCCTCCAACTTCCTCCATCCTTGAACCTTGATTAACCTTTTTGATCTCAACCCTCCATTTCTCATTTTCTCTCCTATAAATATATCACTATTTGGAGACAAATGGATCCATTTTTTTTAGAGTAAACTCATGCTATTGAAATCACTCACACTCACACTCATATTTAGCACTTTCTTACTATCATTTTAGCTTAATTACTTGCATTAATTAGCTTAGCTTCCATTAATGGATTCCATAGTAACATAGATGCATTCATGTAGCTTATTTGGTAATTAGGGTTTCAATATTTTTAGTTTAAAATCCATTTAGATTAGCTTTGCATACAACCAAATCAATTATCTCAGCATAAATCATGATTAAATAGCTTGCATCATGTTTCATCACACATCTCACAATGGTTTCATCAGTTTTTTCAATAAAACTAATTGAAACAAGTTCAGTATCCAAGGGATTGGGAAAGGGTCGTTGTTCCACATCAACACGACACCACTCCCCGAATAGGATAAGTTTTAATGGATTAGAATAGGTGTTTTGAAGCTTTCATAGTTTAACATGTTAAGTTTTCAATGGATTCCTAGTTTAGTGTTTATTTGAATGATCTATATTGGATTGGTGTTTAGTGGCATGAATATACTTTGTATCCTCATGGATCAAGTGTATTCAGCCCATACTAATCAGTCGGTCACATTTTGGCACTAGAAGGAGAGCATAACCAATCACATTTAACGAATTTTTCTATCAAAGTCCATTTTTTGGTTTTTTGCAGATACAGTGATGCTCCAAGAAATTTCAACGCCTTTGTAAGGCGTTTCCATATAGCGACACTATTTCCATTTGATAAAGCGATGCCTAATTAATATACTGGCATTGATTAAAATAAACGATAATGCTAATACTTTTTAGAGATATTGAGAATTTGAAAACGGTGATGCCACCCAAATAACGATGCTATCATTGTCACTGTCTTTCTGCAAAGTGACGCTAATTTTCACCAGAGAAACACTCATTTAATTTATGGCGATGGTATTGTGAATAGCGATGCTTTTGTCTAGTAAGAAAAAATAGTGTGATTTTTAGCATGTGCTTTATTGTTTTTACTTCATCTAATCACACATGTCTCTGACTTATTTTTTTGGTTTTTAGGCTAACTAGGTTTTGCAAGTTGGATGACAAAATTCAAAGTGAAGAAGCATTCTTTTCTTTAAATATTATAATTGTAACAAGTGTTTCAACACTTTTGGGGCAATTATAACCCATTTATCATGCTTTTTCATTTTATGCTTTAGGACCACACTAGCTTTCAATTGGGTTTTAAAATGAACCCTCACTCCATTATATGTTACTTTGGGTTTAAAATTGAACAATACAACTTAACACTTTGTTTGGTGCTTAAAATGAACTTACCTTTGCTTTGAGGATTAAAATTGACAAGTATTTGCTATGTCTTGTGGTTTACATTTTCATCATTGAATGTGTATGCTCTTCTCTCGCACCACTCAACAATCTTGGGAATCAAAAGTATTCATTGACATTTTGTATGATCACCCACATATTTTGATTTGGGTTAAAATGAACCCCATTCTAGTGTGAGGAAAAGGCATATTGAATGCTCTCTCTTTGCATCATTCGACTTGGGAGATTGAACAACAAACATTCTTCCTTCCTTTTGTATACCTTTAGAGGGCTTGCCACCCCTCTTCGAAAGGTAGGAATGACCCAAGCAGTAATGAGCTAAAGCCAAGCTCTTTCAAACCGCTATATAAAAAATGTGTTTGTGACAAAAGTCATAAGCAATAGGTGTGGATGCGTCATACCGACAAGTGCCACCCTTATTTTCTACATGACATGTCAAAATTATTTCTTAGGAAGGGATTGGGAGGTCTCTTGATTGAAATAATCTCGAGCTAATCTTTCCACGTGTATGGCCACCTTGAATGAAAGTCCTTACTAAGAACCAATTGTTTAGAAGCCAAGAACCTTTATGCTTGCTGGTGTAGGAACAATTGTTCCGAAGCCACCCCACATTTTACTATTCATTGTTGAAATAGGAAAATCCTTAGGATCTTCAGATCTTTAGGTTTTCAGCTTTGGTGGTCCCAAGAAGTGTGTGTTGTGTAAGGGGGAGCCAGTGTCACCAAATCTCTAGTTGTTCGCATTGTCTTAGTGTTTGGAGAAATCCAAGTGGGGATTTAGCAAGTAGTATCTTTTGAACCTAAGGTGGTAAATGCTTGTGAGTCAATTTAATACTTTGCTTGGTTCCAAAACATTGCAAACAAACATTCACGATCTTCCTCAAAATTTCAAACCCTTTGGACTAAGTATGGATACCCTTTGAAATAGCCTTGATAATAATGCTTGTCCTAAGGATTTCTATCCTTAGAGATTTCTAAATATTTTGACTTATATCTCAATCCACACTTCCCAAAGTTAACATAGGTAACTATGGCTTCAACCTCATGATTCTATACAAAATGGACCTTGTGAAATTTATGATCTTTTTTGACATAGACATTTAGTTTGAACTTAATCAAGACAAGTGTTTGTAGTAAAAGAAACTCATCTAAGCAAGATAACTTAACAAATTGAACCCCACATGACCATTTGGCATCTAGTCGGTCTGGTTGAGCAACCCAACCTTATAGGTGCTATCATTCAACCAAAAATTGAACTAATTGAGGGAGAACAAATCCATATAATTAGTAGTTTGAGAAGCTTCACTTTTGAAACAAAGGAAACACCCATTCAGTGGAGAAATATGGCAACAATCTTAGACGAAGAAGAGGAACAAGCTAATATTGTGGCTGGAAGGACCATATTACCACCACCCACGTGGCAATAAAAATCCATTTTTCTTTCATAAAATTGAACATTTTTTAAATGATCTCACGCAAAGTCAAAATCCCCAAGAGAAGTTCTACATTTCGTCACTACAAACTTAGTCGTCATAGACAAAAATCTATCAAACAACACCTTTTAGCACTTTACCAAAATAGAAACAGGTTGGTATACAACTTCTATAAACGTGCTTCAAGGAACAATTCAGACTTGTATGCATTCTTTTGGAGTCAAAACCCTGGTCTTTTTCATGATCTTGAACTTCTCTAAATCATTGGGTGTTTAGGATTTGAAAACTTTAGAGGTCTAGCATGTTTCTCACCACCTTGGTCTTTGAAAACAAAGGTTCACTCTAGGTCAATATTGGATCAAACATTTCATCCACCCCTTCATCAAATTTCATCCTTCACTTCATCAAAATTTGCAAAAATTTTGAATATACCAACACTTTTTGGACTTAGACAGCTATAAACCAACCTCTAACTTAGCTACTTTGTATGTGAAATGAATCCTTTTCCATGCATTTGGCTAAGTTAGTTATCATCTTTGAACTAGTTTATCTTGAAGGTCACAAGTCTACCCTAAAGGTTCACAAGTTCATAAACATCCTTTATCCAAACATTAAAACATCAAACCTAAGTCAAAAGTGTTGTCCCAAAACATTTGCAAAAATCACTCCCCATATCATTAATCTTTTCATCTCCCACTATCATCATTGCTCCAAAAAGACTTAGATCGTCCCTTTTACCTAGATTTGATTCAACTAGAGAGTTCAAACATTACAAATCTCAACACAACTCTCCTAGAGCTGACCCAAAATCTATGGTAAAAACAAGATCACAACACAAGAGAATCATGGAGAAAACCAAAGTCACATTTACCTCAAGTGATCCTAATCCTCTAGAATTTGATCCAAGAAGTCATGTTACCCCATCACAACAACCTTCGTCACCATCAAGTCCATATGAGATAGAAGATGTCACAAATAATCCATTTGGACTTACTAGGGAAGAAATCATGGAGCATCAAGCCTTAGAAAATATAGTTCCCAACTCCCAATCTTTTGTTGCACAATAATTAACATGAGGCTTGACTTCATCCACTATTCAAACAACTCCATCACTAGGGCTCAATCAAACACCAACACCTAGTATTGCAACTAGTCTTGCTAAGGACTTTGGCCATACTCTTCCATTTGAAAGTAGCACACTTGTGGGTACCCTCGATACCCATCCCAAACAACCACTTGGACACCAAAATTTGGCACTCCTACCATGCTCAAGGATCCCCAACATCCATATAAACCACTTACACTTCATTACTCCACGACAACTTCAATGTATCAAGGACACCCATCTTCATCCATACCCATGAGTACCACAAGTGTGCCCAACATCTCACAAAGTAGTGTATACCAAGTATCACAAGTAGACCCAAAAGGGAAAGGGAATACCCTCACACAAAATCAGCCTTTAACACAACAAGGAACATCTTCATCTAATCCACCTGTTGATACATCAAACCCTGCAGTTTCCCAAAACATATCTATTCCATCCATCATCAACCCACATCAAAATAATCCCTTGATCAAAAACCCCATCAACCAAGGTAATACCTTGACCACATCCAAAACACACGGGAATCTCCAAAACATAGGTCAAGGGAATCCTTTCAATCAGTGGACCCAAGGTCCTAATATGCCCTTAACATCGCAATATTTAATGATGCCATCCTCATCTTTACTGTTTGTCCCCCAAGTCATGCAAAATCAAATGGGACCTGAAACTTATATTTCTCCACCCCAATCCACTATCTTACAAGGAATGTTAAACCAAGGGAATCCACAACCTCTCATCAACAATGCACAATATGCATAAAACATCAACAACCAAAACCTATCTCAGATATCCCAACCACTAATTGATCCTACATTGCTAGCACATGCCCTAGATTTACAGCAAGCCCATCAGGCTTCTTAGCAAGCATTCCAACAACAACAAGCACAACAAGCAACCTTAGTCACACAGCAACAACAGCAAGCAGTCCTAGCAACATAGCAACAATAGCAACAACAAACAAGCAACCCTATCAGCACAACAACAACAACAACAAGCAACCTTAGTCGCACAGCAACAACAACAAGTAGCCTTAGTCGCATAACAACAACAACAAGCATAGCAAGCAGACTTAGTCACACAACAATAGTAGCAACAACATCAAGCAGCCTTAGCAGCACATTAAGAAGCCCTAGCAGCTCAACAACAACAACAAGCTCAACAATATTCCCAGCAACAATAATTACTCACGCAACAACAACAACAACAGGATTTATACCATAACCCTCAACAAAACATCATCAACCTAAACACGTTAGGAACATATACGCCTACACCATCATCACCTTATCCTACACCACCATAAACAACATACAACACATCATCATATCAGAATCCCATGTACATTTCATCTACCATCCCATAATATGCAACATATGTTCCTCCACTTAGTCCACCAGACGATATGGCATTGCAACTCAAGGCGTTAACAAAAGAAATGCAAGATATCTGGATGGGAAAAATAAAGAAACCCCATACACAAAATCTATGCCCATATCCATTTGATTGAAACATCACAATGGTGTCATTCCCTCCTAGTTTTGAAATCCCCAAATTTGAAAAATATAAAGGGAGAGGAAGTCATGTGGACCATATCAAAGAGTTTAACGGCATGTGTATGGAGGTCGCCTATAATGAGTCCTATTTGATGCGCCACTTCCCATGGAGTTTAACAAGTCCTGACATGGACTGGTTTTCTCAATTTCCTCCCAGTATCAAAACTTTCCAAGAAATAGTTAACAAATTCATAGATCATTTCTCCTTCAATCTTGACATGGGTGTAAGCTTAGAATAGTTATATACTCTCAAACAAAACAAGGGAGAATCTTTTGCCAATTTCTTGCAACGATGGAGGCAAAGAGTGAGTAAAACCAAGTGGCCAATTCTTGATGAACAACAAGTGGGCATTATCATAGAAAATCTCGATCCATGTCTATCCTTCCACTTAAAAATGAAGTGCATTACATCTTATGATGAGCTTGTCCCTAGGGCCCTTAACATTGAGAGAGCTCTAATCTCACAGGGAAATACTCAAGCATACAAAGACAACTGTCCATCAACCAGTTCAAATGACAAACCTTGTGTCTGGGCTAAGACTAGGAATGTAACAAATGATGGAGTGGTAGATGCTAAGGTGATCCTAAGTGCTCCTAGGCCAAACAACAATCAAATCGCTAATGTTCAACCAACTATACAACAAACAACACCACCACAACACAATTAGGTCAACAACACCAAAATACAATAGAGACAAACACCTAACAAGAACAGTTATCCAAAATGCAAGTATACACAGCTGTCAGAACCCATTGAGACTATCATGAAGAAATTGATAGAGTCCAACCTAATAATGCTTCCAAATTTTGAAAACTACCAAGAACCACAGGATAAAATGCCCTAGTACAATGAAAAAGACCTTTGTGACTCACAAAATCAAAGGACATAAGACAACAAACAACATGCGACTCAAAAATATTATCCAAGATCTTATAGAGAGCGACACCATATCTATTGAGGTACCAACCAATAATCAAGATCTTAAGATATACAAGACCCCTATGTTGAATCATAACAAAGGAAGTAACACTAGGAAAGCTAAGGATTACACAAACATGCGGCATACCTATTCCAATGTGGTCGCTTCTTGTGATAGCGTCATTACTGTCATCACTATCAAAGGGCCTAGTGTGGAGTGTGGAGTCACCACATGACGTGGTAAGGTCACCATCTAAGGAGTCCCATCTCAATCTAGGGCACACCCTACTCAGCCGACAACAAGCACTAGCTAGCACAATCTCCTAGATCAACTTAAGAAGACCCCGGCACAGATTTCTATCTTAGAACTATTGAGGTTATCCCCCGCGCATAGGGAAATCTTAGAGGAAACTTGTCTACATCATTCATCCCCGAGGATATAGATACAGAGCAATTTCAAGCTATGGTAGGGCATATCACTAATCATCTCCTCACCTTCTTAGAGCAAGATCTACCATCGCAACCATCTCATAATCGTGCTTTACACCTTGAGGTTATCGTTCATAAGAACAAGGTTAAAAGAGTCTTAGTAGATGGAGGTGCTAGTCTAAAAAATTTTACCGTTCAGTTGATCAAAAATCTTGGCTATTCAAAGGATACTATTGAGAAAACAAAGAGCACCACCATCAGAGCATATGACGACCAAGAACGGGTATCATAAGGAATCATTGCACTACCCATCCAAGTGGGCCCCATCATCATAGAAACTAAATGCCAAGTGTTAGACCTTGATCTTCCCTACAACATCATGCTTGTTTGACCCTGGATCCATTCCCTAAAAGTTGTAGCTTCAACCTACCATCAATGTGTAAAGTTTCCTTTCGATGGTAGAGAAGTTACCATCCATGGAGATCCTAAGCCTTTTTACTACTGCAAAAACCTTGAGGCCAAGTTTTATAAGATACCCTAGATCCCCAAGAATGACGAAGGACCTACACCATCCTCCTCATTTGTTGACCCATCATCCCTTGCATCTACCTCAGAAACAAAAACACCCATTGTGCAGAACATACCCGACATCAAAGTAGTGATCCAAGATGATGGTTGTGAAAACTATAAGCTAATGAAGGATGCTTTTGTGTTGGGAGAGGTGCCTCTTTCTCTCAAATATCATGGGAAGCCCACATCTAGCAACAACATCCCTGAAACTATAAAAATGGAAGCTACTACCTTCACCAAGTGGAGGCATTTGAACAAGGAAGATATCAATGAGGAGGATGTCTCTAAACTCCTCTATTAGGATGAATGACCTATCCCTGTTCTTCCCATGGAAGATGACAAAAAAGGCTTGCAGCTAATGAAGGGAATGGGGTATACCAAGAATGAGAAACTAGGACAAAATGATAATGGTTTGCTCGAACCTATCATTCCTGAGAAACATCCAAAGAATCTTGGCCTAGGTTGTACTACTAGAAAGGTTACCCTTATTGGCAAAGGTATTTCCGCTAAATGGGATGAGGCTTCCTCTTGGTTAACAACATCATGTAATACGACCCTAAATGACTTCCCTCTTGATGTTGATGACCTATTTGAGAATAATTCCCTCTTCATGATATCTACATCATCCTTCACCCCAAGCAACTGACCAAATGAAATACGCCTAGTATACCCGCAACTCATTGACTTGGACCAGCAAGGACCACTGATTCTAGATTTATTCAAAAATGATGAAGAAATCTCAAAATTCATGGGACTTGGTGACAACTTATCATGGGCAGATCACAAGGTTGGTTTTGAAATAGAGCTTGACACAAGGGCATACTATAGGAAGACGATTGAATCCTTCAATCACAAAATTGATGGCATGCAACTAACTTGCAAATATTTGAGTGGAAACCACATTGTGGCACTTTTTTATCCTAAAATAGTAAAAAGAAAGGATGCATCCGAAGGTGAAAACCTCTATGAGGTGCCCAAGGATGAGGGATTCAATCTCCCCCTTATTGTGATGCATCTAGAGAAGTCAGCAGTTTTAGCAAAAAAGGCCACTCCAGTCAATGTAGGAACAGAAGAAGCACCCAAGATCACTTTCTATGTTGAATCCTTGTTGGATGAAGAACAAAAGAACCTAGCAAGGTTCCTAAAAGAGTGAAGATCTAACTTTGCATGGTCATACACGAATATGTTAGGGCTCAATCCAGAAGTAGTTGTGCATCATCTAGTAGTCTATCCTGAAGCCAAACCAATAAAACAAAAGTTAAGGAAAATGTACCCTCAGATAGCACTCTTGGTCAAACTTGAGTTACAAAAGCTTCTTGACATTGGATTCATCCAACCCATATATTATCCTAAGTGGATTTCAAACCTGGTGAGTGATCCCACAATACTGGTTTACAATTTTTGGCCAAACTGGACATTGAACTAATTTTTTTTAACTAAATCTTCACTTTCGTGCACCTATAGCAACTAAACCATGAGGAATTTGAAGATGATGGAAACTAGTGATTTGTGAAATTTTGTCTTTAGATTCTAAATATATTTTTTTCAAATTTTTTGGAATTAGATTGCACTTCTTTTTCCATCTCCTTCAAAAACTAGTTTTTAACAGTAAACACCATTTTTAAAGAGTGGCGTCACTGGCTAACACATAACTTTTTTTCTATGAAGGATAAAATTCTATTTTTTTCAAATTTAGATTCATAACTATGATATCTAGTGCATGGAATTGATTTCATAGCATTTCATTGAATATTTTTTCTTAATTAAGTTTCAAAGTCAAACCTTTTACAATTTAGACATGATTCACTAGCTAAAGCATAACTTTTTTTTTGTAGGTATCAAAATTCAATTTTTTTGTGTTGGATCAAGGACATCAATATCTAGTGCACTAATAATTTTTTCAATTTTTTTTGATAATTTGCTATTATTCCACATGTGCAGAACAGAGAGCTTGATTTTCAGTGAAAAACCTATGTTTAATCAAACTAAAAAATAAAACACATAATAAAACAAAAACATATTAAAACTATATTCGATGGATAGCTCGTTCTAAGGACTACCATCATCCAGTTGGGTATGTGAAGTCTCCTCCATTTTCATCCTCAACTCAAGCTTCGAAGGGAAAAAATTTGTAGAAATTTGGTGCAAGAGGGGGAGAAGGGTGAAAAAGGGGGCTTCGCTCAAACCCTGCTTCAAGCAAACCCCCCTTGACTTTTTGAATGAAGGGGGGTTTGCTCAAAGGGGGGTACAAGTGAACCCCCTTTTTTCAAATTTTCTCTTTGCTTTTATTCCAGAAAACTTGAAAAATGAGGGACCCGACATTAAATAGGGTTCACTCGAAGGGGGGTTTGAGTGAACCCTTATTGTGTTCATTCGGACCCTAAGTTCTCTCAAACCCCCCAAAACCCAAAATTTTCTTCATGGGGGTGTTTTTTGCAATTTTTCTTCCTCAATAGAATTGTAAACTAGTTTTGTGGGATCATCCTGGTACCAATTTCTAAACCCACTGGGGGCATCAAAATCTACACTAATTTTAGAGACTTGAACAAGGCATGCCTTAGGGATGATTTCCCTCTTCCTAACGTCAATATCATAATGGACTTAACAGTTGGGCATGAAATGCTATCATTCATGGACTGTTTTTTAGGCTATAATCAAATCATGATCGCCAAGGAGGATCAACACAAAACTACATTCACTTGTTCATGGGGGACATACTATTGGAACATGATGCCATTTGGGCTAAAGAACGCAAGAGCAACCTATTAGAGAGCAGTGACCCTCATCTTTCATGACATGATCCACAAAATATTTGAAGACTATATGGACGATATTTTGGAAAAATCAAAGAAAATGAGTGAACACATACAAGTCTTGGGACCCATCTTTGACAGGCTCGAAGAGTATAAGGTACGGCTAAATCAAAAGAAATGTGTCTTTGGGGTGACATCAAGAAAATTTCTTGGCTATATCGTCTCACAAAGAGGGATAGAAGTTGACCCAACAAAGGTAAAATCCATCCTAGACATGGAACCATTGCAAACATTGAAGCAGATGAGAGGGTTACAAGGAATATTGCAATCCATTAGAAGGTGCATCACACAACTATCAGATAAAATCCACCCTTTTTCACATCTTCTCCATAAAGGAATAACTTACAAGTGGGATGAGAAGTTTGATAAAGCTTTCCAGCAAATCAAGGACTATTTATTGACACCTCTAGTTCTCATGCCACCAATACCAAACAAACTATTGATCTTGTATATCTCTGCAATATGAGTAGCACTAGGTGCTCTTTTAGCACAACATGATGAAAATGGAAAGGAAAGGGCTATCTACTACATCATTAGGACCTTAGTGGGCTATGAAATGAACTATTCATCCATTGAGAAAGCATGCTTACAATTGGTTTTTACTTCACAAAAATTTAGACACTACATGTTGTCACATCAAATCAAACTCATTGCAAAGATCAACCCATTAAAATACATGTTATCCAAAACAACTCTCACTAGGAAAATGGCCGAATGGGTAATGATCTTGAGTGAATTTTACATAGATTATGTGGAGCACAAGGCAATCAAGGGACAAGTGATTGCAGACCAACTGGCAGAGGCACCTATCTATGTAGAGAATTCATTGATATCTGAATTCCTGGATGAATCAGTATTCAATGTCAATACAGCAAGTCAATGAAAGATGTACTTTGATGGATCATTCACCAAACATGGATTAGGGGTGGGTATTCTTTTCATCACCCCTCAAGGTGATTGCATTCCAAAGTCATACAGGCTATCATTTTCGTGTACTAACAACATTGTTGAGTACGAAGCCCTAATCATAGGTCTAAGGATAGCAGTTCAATGGCAGATACAAGAAATGAAAGTCTATGGAGACTCATAGCTGGTTATCAACCAAGTCAATGACGACTACTAGACCAAGAATGACAAGCTCACTCCTTACAAGAAAATGGTAGAGAATCTCAAAGACCTTTCATAGATATAACTTTTGAGCAGATTCCTTGCATGAACAACTGAGCAAAAGATGATATGGCAACAATTGGATCATTTTTAGACATGTCGCATAATGTCCTTCATTGTGAATTCTTGGTGGAACAACTTCTCGTACCAACTTTTGAAATCCCAAAATCTAAATTTGTGTGTGTCATTGTTGGTCCTGGATCCTCATGGTATCATGACATATTCACCTACCTAAGTAGAGGAACCCTCCCATCTGATATCACCTCTAACCTTAAAAAGTCCTTTGTTAAGAAGGCATCTTGATTCATGGTCCTAGGTGATACCTTATACCACTGAAGTATCAAGGGGACATTACAATGATGTCTTAACCTAGAGGAAGCCTTGACCGCTTTAACAGAAGTACACGATGGCATATGTGGTTCCTATTCTAGTGGTATGAATTTAGCTAAGAAACTGTTGAGGATGGGGTACTACTAGCCAACCATGGAAACAGAAGCCCATCAATACATGCAAAAGTGTTCCAAGTTTCAACATGGAGATCTTATTCATGCTTCAACTCAGGAGTTGCAACTAATGATCACACCTTGGCCTTTCTCATAGTGGGGGCTTTACCTCATAGGAAATATTACCCCAACCTCATCTAATGGCCACAAATTTATCATAATGGCCACTGAGTACTTTACCAAATGGGTCAAAACCATTCCTATGACCTACATAACAGGAAAGAAAATTGTTAAGTTTATCCTGAATTATCTCATCTATCGTTACGGTGTTCCACAAACCCTTATCTCAGACAACAGAAAACCCTTCAAGAATCAGGATGTGAAAGAGCTATGTCAAAGATTCAACATCCAACACTGATTCTCTACCCCATATTATCACTAGGGCAACGGTCAAGTTGAGGCTACAAACAAGACCATTCTAAAAATCCTAAAGAAAATGGTTAATGAAGTTGGTTGTGACTGGCATCTGCAGTTAAATCCCACTCTTTGGGAATATCAAACCAGTATCCACACACCAATAGGTGCAACCCCATTCTCCTTGGTCTACAGATCAGAAGCCATCCTACTTATTGAGGTTGAGCTTCCATCACTGCAAGTGTCACTGCAGAACCTAATCACTAATGAAGAGTACAAATTATCTTGGTTGAATGAGCTAGAATTCTTGGATAAGCATCATCTTGATGCCCTTAATCACTTGCAAGTATATCAAAACCCACTAAAATAGAGCTATAACAAGAAAATTAAGTGTTAATCTTTCCAAGTAGGGGATCTTGTCCTAAAGCAAAATTAGAAGAATCTCCTAGATCAGGACAGTAAAGTAAAATTTGAGCCTAACTAGTTAGGTCCCTTTGTCATCACAACAAGTTATGGATCAGGAGCATATCAATTGTCAACACCTGAAGGTGAACCCTTGCAGGAATAAACCAACAGCTCGCATCTTAAAAAAATTTATGCCTAGTCTTGAAGGTTATAAATCTGAAAATACAAAAAATGAGAAAAATGATTGAAAAAAGTAAAGAAAAACAATCGTCCTCTAGTGACAACCACTTCGGTGGCACTTTGGGCAAGTACCTTGGTGAAAACTTAGCAAATAGGAACCTCGCATAAATAAAGCAACTTCATCTACCTAGGCTTTTCATCTTATCATTCCCTATCATCACATCCATCCATCGCATCATTCATCCTATTTATTCCATCATTCGTTTGCATCCATATCATAGCTTGGTATTGTGAGGTATTGTATCCCCTTAGTACTACTTGGCATATTTCATAAGTCAGTTTGTCCTACCTATATCGAGGTATTCTATCATATCATACCGAGGCAATTTGTTATGGATCGGATCGGGTTCTTGTATATCTTAAGGTTATTAGAAATCTCATTGAGAAAAACCCAAAAACATTCATAAAACATTCATCAGAAAATCCAAAAACACTTGCAAAATTGAAAAATTCCAAAAACATCAAAAACTTGTACAACTAAAATCCAAAAAAACATTCAAAAATTGTAAAGTCAAAATCCAATACATCAAAATCCCTAAAAAGGTTGAACATCAAAAATCCAAAAATAGTACCTTGATGAACTACGTTGTCTTTGAGCTTGAATGTAGGCAAGGCCATCATTGATGTACCCCTGAGACACCCTAGGTCAGTCTTTAGGAGTCTTTCATAATAAACTGGCAATCCATCAACTGTTCATATGTCATCTTCAATAAGTCAAGTCTGTTGAACTACATGTTCTCTGCATGTATAACGTAGACAAGGCTTATCTTTGATCAACCACCGAGGCCCCTAGTATAGGTCTGTTTAGGTTCTTGATCAAAAACTTAGAAAACCCCTAAACATTCAAAAATAGGAAAATCCTTAAACATTCAAAATATCAAAAAATCCCAAAAAAATTGTAAAACCTTGAAAAACACCAAAACATCCAGATAATAGAAAACACAAAAACATTAGAAAACATTCAAAAGACCTAAACAGCATCAAATATCTTGGAAAACCCTTAAACAACCTCAAATAAACCAAAAACCCTAAAAACATTCATATAAACTTTCAAAAAGATCAAAAACGGCCTCAAAATATTTTCAAAATATCAAAAACATTGAAATATTACAAAAAATCCAAAACCACACATCCCATTTCGCTTTCACCCATGTAAACCTTCATCCATAATAAATCGATCATCACCTTCAACCTTTGGCAAAACAAATAAAAAACAAGTATTGCAAGTCATAGAGTGAAAACCTAAGTGTCAAAATCTAAAATCTAGATCATATGTAAACAAGTTAGTGAAGTTTGTATCAGCGGCTTATCATAAACCTCATCTTAATCAAAACATCAGATCAACATTTCCTAGGATGCATCCTTCCTGCGATGGACATCAGCATCAAAAATCACCTTAGCTAAATTAAACTGGCAAGAGATATAGATAACACTGACTATTTGTCTTTGATCTTTTCTTCTAACTTATCTTAAATGACCCATTCCGAGGACCTCTCAATGATGTCTATCAAAATGATTTTGAGAGAAAGGAATGGGGCATCGATCATTATCTTTTGTTGTGCTTGTGAGTATTCTTGTAAAATAATCTTGGCGCATACTTGCTTAGTTGTGTGTAAGAAAGTCGTTTGGGATAGATTGTTGACTATTGCGTATGCTCTGGTCCAATATATTTTGAACTACTAAACTACATTCTGACGAGGTTTTCATATGTCAAGGTGTGAACAAGAAATATCCTATATGTTGTCAAAGTCAAATTCCATCACACTAGATACAACACCATCCTGGTTATCAATGCCTCGATGCATTGTGTCTATGTGTTATATCAAACAATAAGGAATGGTGAAAAATCCCAATCCCAAGATATGAGAAAATCACCATCATCATGGATCTCTTGTCACCATCTCTAATAAAGTCTTAGTGGATCAAAGACTTGTTAAGACTTTATCATCAAAGTCAATGGTCAAATCATTCATCTTATTTCTTCTATCTTCTCTCTGCGCTAACCTGGTATCATGACAGTCAACAAAAAAATCATCAATGCATCCATCTTGCATCCACAAATCATCAGCAAGAATACATCTCGCATAATCACAGCATATCATAATACGAAAAACATATTTCACTGCAACATCATTATCATTTAAGTTGTGTTGAATAATATAGGTTTGTTATTATAATCATCTTAAATCGTTGCGCACATCCCATAAACATACATTGCATTATCATATCATAAGCATGAACATCTGCATTGTCTATACATACATCCATATGCATATCATATCATCCATCCCATCATCATAAAAAGATACTGAAAAAGAATATAACATTGCATCTCATATCATCGCATCACAGATCATCATCACATAGCGCATATAACATGAATAAAAAGAAGTACCTCCATCATATGCATCCATACATTCATATGCATGAAATAAAGAGATCACATCATGAATCAGTATAATATCATATATATATCAAAAAATGGCTATCATAATAAAATATCTAAGTGAGTGTCTATATATCAATCAAATGTACAATATCCACGAGGCTATCAAAAAGGAGCCCATGAATGTATATCTGTATAAAGAAAATTGAGAAATAATCAAAAAGTGTCTATACAAGAAAACTAGCCCTAATGGTTGCCCCCCTCCCCAGGTTGTCTCTCTAGCCGATCCTTAGCCTGGAGATGTGCTCCACTCCTCTATGAAAAATTAGGCTGCCTCATTGCCGCAAGGACATCTCGATGATAATGCATACGATAATAGGAAGCCTTAGTCACGACCTCTCTGTACAATCAGGCATAAACTGTTTGTCCCTGTGTTGTAGCTGTCATAGCCTCTAATATTTGGTGTCGCCTAACCTCCTATGCCAACTACATATGTGAGGTATGTCTAAGATGATGCTCTTGATTCCTCTCAATTGTGATTGCATGTACCTACTGTCGGGCCTAGTCTCTCTTAGCTGTGATGGCCAATATTTGTTGTTGAGCCTAATCTCGCTCTATTGTAACCACCAGTAGCTGTTGTTATTGTAGACATGTCAAATTTACATCATGCATAATCATATTCCATTCATCCAATAAATCGGGACTTCCTTTAAATTAAATCCTAAATCATATTTCATCCATTTTACGATTTAAATAAATCAAATATTTAAGTCCTAAAAGTCAAATCAGTTAATCAGCATTAAATCAGCATAATCATCATTAAATTAATCTAATCCTAATCTAAGGCTAATCATCCCACTTGCATTATCTAGATCCTAGCCACTTGCACAATAAATCAATTTTATTGATTTATTAAAACAATCATTTTCCCTCAACATGACAAGTCAAACAGGACATTTATTGTTGTTTTCCTTGTCCCCCTCTCAGCATTTATGGCAAAATTTGAATTCAAATTTTCCCCTCTTGGGCACTCTTCCCAAATCTTGCACATACATCAACCAATCACATGATGACAAGTGTCCTTCTCTCATTGGCAGAATCTTAATCCCACATTGGTCCCTCTTCAACATTCAGCATTTGAAAATCTTTAAATACAGGCTTCATCCTCAAGCAAATCCTCCACAACTTGATGCAAGGTCATTCTCTTTGAGAAGTTATCTTGTCCATTTATCATCTCCATCATCTATAGCAATTTCATCATCTAAGCTTATCAATCAAGGATTGGGAAAGGGTCACTAGCACATGTGACACCAATCCACTATGAGATAGAGTTGGATCATGTCTTTCATATGCATTCTTTAGTTTCTATTGTTCCATTTTTATTGCATGATTGATGTGTTTCATTATTTCATAGGGATGTTAAAATGGTGTTTTAAACTAACCATATTGCAGATTTTAGCATCGACAAAATGGTAGAAGGAGGGCCCTATACAAAAAAAAAAATTCTTCTCCATCGGTCCATTGCAGCTTTGTATTTTGATCATTTGTCTTGAGCTCTCCATTGAGAAGAATTTTTATTTAGTCAGTACTCTGTTGGGGTTTCTGATTTCCTGACGTTGGTTTCTGAAGACTTTTTGTTGTGTACTATGGTCTATATTTTGAGTGAAGAATGCCATTCGCTGAAACTTGAAGTACGTCATAATCTGTGAACACTTTTTGTTGCCCATCGATTCTCAGCTGTGTTTTTGATGTTTACAAAATCTCAGTATGGTTTGCTGTTTATAAAGTGTATCTGTATGTTTTTATGCAACGGCCTTCATAGATCATCATAGCGCTAGGGGAGTAAGAGCTAGTGACCGAGGGAATAGCATAAGCCAAATTTCCTTATTATTCATTCCCCCACTCATTCCTATATCCCGTTCACCAATTCCTTCCGTAGCTCAATCTGTTCAACTAAGATTGATCCATGAGAAATCATTTGCGACCTCCATTGAAGACCAGCATCTGTCAGGGAACCAATACCTAGAAACAAGAAACAATGGGCGAATCACCCCAATAGAATAATAGGGCCCACTGCGTAGAGATTTTTTTTTTTTTTTTCCTGCTCCTACCGCTGCCAACCACTAGGGAATAGAGGAGCCTGAGGTAGTAATTCCGTATTATTTCAGATCAATCCATATCTGTGGCATTATGGAGGATGTCGTTATTCAAAAATGTTTCATTTGAGATTTATAAGACGTGTGTTGGTGTCACTGGTAAAAGGCAGCTCAAACCAAACTCTTTTGAATTTCTTTTGGAATGAGACTCTTTCTACCAAGCACTACATTCCAAGTTGACAGGTACAACGAATAGCTGATGAAGAGTTTGAAAGCCGCCCTCTTCATATCTGTCGCTCCATAAAGGACATTAAGTATGTGGAGGTTCCATGTGCCGGTGGTAAAACTCAAGGTAAAGCTCTGGAGCACTTCGCCTATATAACAGCATATTAAGATCATTATGGTGAGCAGCCAACGACCTTGCAGCAGACCCACCAGCAATCATATTCATCATTGATGTCTCCTTTTCCAGAAGATTAAGCCTCTCAGGAAACTGCCGTACAAAAGATATCATCTGTGATTTTGTCATGAATGTTTCTGACCTTAGAATTAACTAGTTTGAATTAACAGTTGGATGCAGTTTCATAACCGACAAAAGCGCTGGCTTGAAAGCTTTCAGGAATCCCTGTTTACTTTTGTACAGATGTGCCAGCTAATAATGTTTACATCTAACGTTTGGTGCTGTTGATTGCAGTAAATTTGAAAGACTTTCTTTATGACATGGGGGGCGCAGCTTTAAAGTCTACTATAACACATCTAATTAAAAGCTTTCCTTAGCTGCATCTTCATACGCGTATTAAATGTGTTATCTTGAGTATTTTAATCTGCTATCCTCTGCCATTGTTCGCTGCCAGCTATTCGCTACACTTCATACGCCTCATCTATGCACAAGAAATCTTTTTTAGAATTTAAACTTCTGATTTCTGATTTCTGATTTTTGACTGATGAGAATAACGTGTTTTTTTGTCATCAGCTGTGACATTTTTCTCACAATAAATACTGGCGTATGCTTTGGAGAAAGACCTGTCTATAAAGGGCGCTAGAACTCCATCAATTTTTGCTGCGCTTGGTGTATTAAATGACTATTCAGGCTTTGAGTATACATTCATGCTTCTGACAGATCTTTATTATGGTAGCTTGAAAACTGCAGATTTGACCATCCACCTACCAATAGACCCTCGCTATCTTTCATCTATAACATATTCAGCCTTTTTAAATGTTCACAGTGGTTGTTTGATGGACAGATTGGCAGTTGATTGCAGCTACACACCTTTAAAGTCTTTATGTGCGCAGATCTACTCTTTAAATGGGCCCTGAATGTCTTCTTTGTTAGGAAGACATATACTTTTTAAATGCGCCTAGTTGACAATCTGCCTTACACAGACCAAAATGCAATTATTACAATCTAGTTGCAGTTGCTTTTAAAATTCAAAAAGCCTTTGGCAGATCCATTTGATCATTTAGTCACATATGGCTTCAATGAATGATTTCGGTAATTGATTTAATGAGATATATTTTTTTCTCTCATACTTATTGATTCTATAATAAAAGTCATGATTTTTATTATCACTTTTATTATGGTATTCAATATTTAGGATTGGGAGGATAAATTTGTGGTTGATAAAATCCATGGCCTTGCAAAGTTTATCATAATGATAGTTGACATTTAATCATTTTATCATATCATTTTTTAAATTTTGATGAGAGAAGGAATGAGTCTAGTAAGTATGGTGTCTTTTCAATGTAATCAATATCAAACATGACTCACTTATTAATCATTCTCTTACTATCAAAATTATCCAAATCTTTGTCCTTTCATTTTGGGATAATGTTATCATGTGAAGTTGATTATCGAAATGAGTTTGATATCTTGATTCTCACATGAGTGTCTTTTATTTTATAGGTACAAAAGCAAACGAAGGCGAAAAGGTGCAAGGCGAAAGAGAAGGCTATCAAATGAAAGCGAAATGGGATTTTTGTTTGAAAACACAATGTGTTTTTTAACACTTTGATCAAAACTACTTCACAAAACGAAAACGAAAGGAGGGAAAGATTTTTTCTTTTCTTTGAAAACACAATGTGTTTTTTAACACTTTAAGTGTTTGATCAACACTTCACGAAATTGTTTTCCTTTTCGTTTTAGAACATTAGTTTTCAATTGGGGCTAAAACGAACAAATTGCTTTTCATTGCAAAGGGCTTAAAACGAACCTTAGAACAAACTTACTAGATTTCGTTTTGGTTTAAAATTGAACAAGGCAAACTTCACACTTGATTTTGGTGCTTAAAATGAAGTCATCATTGCTTTGAGGCTAAAACGAACAAGTGCTTGATTGTGTTATTTTGTCTTTTGAGTGCGTATCCTCTCCCCTTGCGCTTCGTGCGATCTAGGGTGCAAGAGAAACACTCAAAATACATTTTATTGCTTTGAAACACTTCATTTTGGGTTTAAAAATTGAACATCTTGTGCGGTGGTGGGGGCACTTTCCGGCGTGCATTCTCTTTCTTTGTGCCATCAAAGATGCGATCGAGGATGCAGTTATTGTCTTTGCTTTGCTTTTTGTTTTTTATCTTAGAGGGCCTGCGGGGAAAAAGTACTCACCAGCGGCGACTCAGCCGTTAACACTCTGAAGCCAAGAGTATTTCCAGCCGGGATATAAATGAGGATTTTGGTTAAACGCCATAATCACGCGGTTGGCTCCGACAAGATGGATCCGAAAGGGGACTCTTGCCACGTTGGGTCAACTCCTACGAACGGAAAGTCCTTACTAGAACCTATGTGTTAGAATTTGCCAAAATCCTTAATCTGTTTGTTGGTGCAAGAACGGTCGTTCTGAAGCCGCCCCACAATTTTACGACTTTTAGTAGAGATGGAAAGCATGCCGTAAGGAGTTTCATGGGTGTTGATGTAGCTGCCCGGTATAGGTAGGTACCCGTGGAGGCAGTGGGGTCAAACATCTAACCATCGCTAAAGTAGGCGTGGGCTGGACTTGTCAAGTGGGGACTCAACAAACATTGTCTATCATCCATAGGGCTTGTAATTATTTTTGTTTGAAAACCACGGTGGGTATTCAAAACATTTTGCAAACAAACACTTAAACATGATCGTACAAATTTCAAACCCCTTTTGATAGAGCAAATACCTTTTGACATATTTAAGTGTTGTTGCCTTCCCTTGGGATTATGTCCTTAGAGGTTTCTCATCACTTGAATTTATGTCGTCATTTGCTCTAACTAGGGTTAACAATAGGAAATCCCTTTGCCTCAATTTCTTGGAACTCCCACACAACACTTTGTGGGAAGAAAAGGAATTTAGACATTGGACATCTTACTTTGAAACTTTAATCAAGAGTGTGTTTGTGGTAAAAAGAATACACTAAGAAAAGATAACAAATTGGACCCCACACATGTGCTTGATATCTCTTGGTCATATTGGTCTTTTGATTGCTCTTAGAGAAAAGTGTGTTCTTCAATACCTTGGCCTAGTAAACAAAGTCTCTCTAAGTCTCTTAGGATCAAAATCAAACACTTCATTCACCTCGAACATTTATCAACATCATCCCACAAACAACTTTAGAGCTTTGAAAACATCATTACCTAGACTTGGGTACATTTCCAAACCAAATCAAAATCATTTGTTAGTTAGGTGTGTTTGGATGAATCCTTCCACGCACACTTAGTTAAATTATCACCTCTTTGAACAAGTTCATCCTAAGATAACATCCAACATTTTAGGGTTTACAAGTTCATGATCCACATCAAACAATCAAAATCAAGCCCTAAGTCTAGCATTGATTCAAAGTTCCTAAGCGTTCATCACTCATATCATCCACCTTTCATCCTCCATCTTGCCATTGGTCCTAAGAACCTTAGAAGTCACTTTCATAACAAGGTCAAAACACAAGAAGAACATGGAATATAAACTTGATCCATACATCTTGGGTAATCCAAATCAGTTGAATCTTCAAAGCCTTGCAATGCCTATCTATTATCAAAATCCATGCATAGGATCATTTCCTTCGACAAATGTCAATGGTACAACAAGTGTGGGTATGCCCAATCTGAATTTTTGAACACATCTCCCCATGATAGATTTCAATCAAAGTCCAAACTTACAAGTCTATCCTCCAAACAATCAATACATGAGTCTTCAAACGAGCAACATCATTCCACCAAATCCCTACAAACCAAATGTGGATGTGCCAAATGCATTTTTTCGAAACATGAATCCTAACTCGGAAACCTTTGGAAAAATGATTCCCAATACCAACATTGTTCATCCTATCATGCCAAATCAGAACATTATCCAAAGTCAATTTTCCCATAAACCCATTCAAAAATCGCAAGCATGCATGCCAAAACTACTTGAACACAAGCCAAATCAACTATCTCAAGTGAGTCAAAATCAAAATCAAGAACAAATTTGGCGAGATCAAATTGCAGAACTTTCCAAAATAGTTGAGGCATTGCGCCAAGGGAAATCTCCACCACCATTACCTACATCATTCCTTGGTTTAGGGCTTCCCCCTTTACCTAGCACCAATCAATCCACCCAAATCAATCCACATAACATCAATCAAACCATCACGACAAATCCTTTGAATATACCATCGACATCACACCAATGGATGGTATCTAATCAAACAACAACGTTGATCCCAAATCAAAATACGGTCTCCCAAGGGCCTATCACCTCGGTCAATCCAACCATCACTATCCCTTCAATCATTCCAAACACCACTATCACGCCCATCACATCTCAAACCCCCACAATCAATCCAAGCGTATCTCAAACACTTGTCACTACATCCAACATGATTTCGAATCCACCACCACCCCCACCCCCACCAATTTCCACCACATCAATCCAATACAATGTGACATTACAAGCTGCTTTTCAAAAAGGATACCAACAATATCTAGCCATGCAACAAGCAACACAAGCTCAACAAGTGCAACAATCCTCTCAAGTTGCCCAAACCTCTCAAGCTACCCAACCAACACGAGCACAAACACAAAAGATAACAACTGTTGAGAACAAAGATCAAGATCACTCCATCATTGAATACCTTGAAGTTGTGTCTACTCCATCCAATGATCAAATGAATATATGTCAAGAGTCACCTCTCAATCATGATCAAAATACATCGACAATACCCAACAATGATCCAATTCAAGAAATGTCAACATCATTTAACCCTATGGTTGAAGACATTAGAAATCTCTCTATTGCAATTGTTGAAAACAATGTTCAAAATCTATCCATCAATAAAGATATTTTCGCTTCATCCAACGAGGCATCGACCAGTGATCATGTTGAAAATGTATCTACATCACCTAATGAGGTAGAGGACATATCTCAAGAATTTATGCCAAAGCATGATCAGAATCTTTCACCAAGGTCTAGCAATGGTCCTTTCCAAGACATATTGACATCCTTCGACCTCATGATTGCCGATATTGAAGGAATCTTCAACTCAACACCTGATCCAAGTCCACTCAAAAATCATGAAGATATTAAGCCACTTCCCATGCATAATGAAGATATCCAAGAGCCATTTGTAAGCATTCCATCCTTTGAAACTGACCCATGTCAAGAACTTGATCCAAAGCATGTTAAAAGCAACTTCGAAATTAATCAAGATCAAGAATTTGTATCTTCAAGATACTACAATAATCTGATGGACACTCTCCTATCTATGCAAGATGATCATATCCATACTCCTCAATCTACCCATGAGATGCTTTCTACAAATGGGCACGTAGATGATCTTCATTTAGAACAAAATTTTGTTACACAAAAAGAGCAGATTCTTAACTCCTACAATCAAATGGAGTTGTCAACATCAGGATCAAACATGTCCCAAGTTCAGATTGAGGACATCATGAATAAAGATATCGAACATTATCCACTCAAGGAAACAAGTCAGAAAGAACAGGATAATCCAGAGTTAGCAGAGCAAAAAATTGAAACAATGTCATCTACGGTGATCATTTGTCAAAGCACATTTACTGAACAAAATATCTCAAAGCAAGTAGAATCAAAGCATGAAGGTGATACTATCACCATACTGGGGGCAACTTCATCTCAAGCAAACATCAACATAGGGAGCACGAAGAGTCCTTATGATGAAGCTGGTGTCAATACTACAACCAGCCACGCCATGTATCTTCATCCACCCATCACCCCATCCATGAATTGGGACCAACGTCAAAAGAAAGATTTGAATCAAAGTACGAAGAACGTTATCAAAGCAAAAGAAGTTGAAAAGCATAATGGACAAATCAAATACGCATGGATACCAAAGAATACAAAGAAAGATCATCCCTATCAAACTCCATCAGTCAAAGAAACTGTGGGGCAAAATAAAAAAGGGAAAAGTATC